>JAPYZE010000021.1:0-102633 GCA_030522805.1 Leptomastidea abnormis
TATATATATATATATATTATAAATTAATGAATATAATAACTTCTTGATGTATTAAAATTATCACATAAAATGTTTCATAAATTTTTTATTGTTCTTTACCGTTCATTTTGAAAATTCAATTGTCTAGAATATCTTGATTAGCTAGTTTGTTATAAATACCTTGCATGTAAGCTAAATTGCCATCAGAAAAATTTAATTATACTAGCCACACCCTTTAGGTAGGTTTTTTCATTTACTTAAGTGTGTTGAATATGTATAGGTGTAGTTGTTAATCAACTTTCTTTTGTTACTTTATCACAGTTCTTTCAAGAAGTATAACTTATTTTATTTACCACTTTCATCCTGGGCAAAAATACAAAATGGTCATTTATAAAATCTCAAACAAATTTTTATTTTTACACTTAATTTAATACTGTTATTAATTTTACTCCTTCTTTATTTAAAATATGCCTTCTAAATATATAAATTATACATAAATTAAATTTATGAACAGCTTTTTAATTTATTTTTCTGTTTACAGCTTGGTGAAAGAGGATCTGGCTTTAGATCAAAAGGAGCTGTACAAGATTTTAATCAACTTAGACAAGAATGTCTCTCAGAGGGACGGCTTTTTGAAGATCCCGAATTCCCAGCAGTAGATTCATCTTTATTTTTTTCAAAAAGACCAGATAGATACATAGAATGGAGACGTCCAATGGTACAATTTTTTTATTTCTGCCTCAATTAATATTCAAGTTGATGATTAAATTATGTTTTCTGTTTAGGAAATAGCTGATAACCCTCAGTTATTTGTTGAGGGCTACTCTAGATTTGATGTTCAACAAGGTGAATTGGGAGATTGTTGGCTCCTTGCTGCTGTAGCCAATTTAACATTGCACCCCAATTTGTTTTTCCAAATAGTACCTGAGGATCAAAGTTTTGAAGAAAATTATGCTGGCATATTTCATTTTAGGTAATCATATAATGTTCTTCGTTTTTATACACTGTTAAACAAAATAACAAGTTTTACATTCATAATTTTTGCAAATATCAAGATTTTGGCAGTATGGCAAATGGGTCGATGTCGTTGTTGACGACCGCCTACCAACATATCATGGTCGATTGTTGTATCTTCGTTCGGCAGAAGACAATGAGTTTTGGAGTGCTCTACTGGAGAAAGCTTATGCCAAACTCCACGGCTCTTACGAAGCCCTTAAAGGCGGTACGACCTGCGAGGCCATGGAGGACTTTACTGGTGGTGTTACCGAAATGTATGAGATGGATGAAACTCCTCCCAATCTGTTTAGCATTTTGCTTAAAGCTTATGAGAGAAACTCACTCATGGGCTGTTCTATCGAGGTATAATAGTAAAATTTATAAATTTCTTAAACAAAGTCTTAATTAACTTAGAATATTAATTTTTTATGTTTTAGCCTGACCCAAGTATATTAGAAGCAGAAACTCCGCAAGGTCTTATTAGAGGCCATGCTTATAGTATTACTAGAGTGAAACATGTAGACATACAAACTCCTAATCAAATTGGAAAAATTCCACTATTAAGATTAAGAAATCCGTGGGGTAATGAGGCTGAGTGGAATGGTCCATGGAGTGATGGGTAAATTGCATTGATTATAAAAGAAAATAAAAAAAGTTAAGCAATTTAATATAAAAATTAAATAATTTTAGATCACCTGAATGGAGATTCATTCCTGATGATGAGAAAGAAGAATTGGGATTAAATTTTGATGTTGATGGAGAGTTTTGGATGTCTTTTCAAGATTTTAAAAAATACTTTACTAGATTGGAAATTTGTAACTTGAATCCAGACTCTTTAACAGAGGATGATTTGAATGCTGGCAAGAAAAAATGGGAAATGAGTGTGTTTGAAGGAGAATGGGTTAGAGGAGTTACTGCAGGAGGTTGCAGAAATTATTTAGGTATTTTGATTTTTTAATAATCATTATTAACTATTATTTTAATTTCTAATAATGTATAATATTTATAAATTTTGTGTAGATACCTTCTGGTGTAATCCCCAGTATCGTGTAACATTAGAATATCCAGATGAAGATGATGATAAATGTACAGTTATCGTTGCTTTAATGCAGAAGAATAGAAGAGCACAGAAGAGAATGGGTGCTGATTGTCTAACTATTGGTTTTGCTATCTATCATGTAAGTTCTCTTTGACAATTTATTTGTGCAATTGATAATATAATTGTAAATTATCAGTAAAATTGTTAAATATTTTTTATATTTTTTTGTTTTTTATTTTTATGACTTAACTTTTGTTACTTATGTAATTTCAGTTAGAAAATCCAGATAGACTTCCAAAGCCGTTAGATATAAACTTTTTTAGATATAATGCATCAGTAGCTCGATCCCCATCTTTTATCAACTTACGAGAAGTTAGTTGCCGTTTTAAATTACCACCTGGAGTTTACTGCATAGTTCCTAGTACATTTGATCCAAACGAAGAAGGAGAATTTTTACTTAGAATATTCTCTGAAAATAAAAACAATATGGAGTATGTATATTTTTTAAAAATTATTCACATGTACAATTATTGATCATTAATAATCGTTCAAAAATTTTAATGTTACAGAGAAAATGATGACGAAGTTGGAATGGGTGAGGTAGACGATAGGGTATGTATTATAAAAAAAATTTTTGTCGTCTATTAACAATTGTAGTAAATAAATTTTTTTAAAGGTGAAAAGTAACAATTTTTTTATAAAATTAAAAATTTTTTTTATCAAAAATGATTAAAAAATAATTTGATTATTTTTGAAGCTTAACACCAATGCACAAGCAATAATAAGCTGACCATTAATATCATCAATAATCAATTATTTATAATAATATAAATGCAAGCATCCGCAAAAGTAACATTTCACCGTATCAAATGTTAACACATATTGCACGTTTTGTTGCTTGGCTTTTAGGTAATTCACCCTACTGATATTAATACAGGTGATGATGACAATAAGGTTGGTAATTTTAACAATGTTTGCACAAATATTTTGTGATTCACTTTTTATAACGCTGATTTATAATAAGTATTAAATTAGCGATTTTTTTTGTTACTTTAATATAAGTCATATTTCAGGTACAACCAGAACCAGTTGATAGAAATGAAGAAAAAGTACGAGAATTCTTTAAAAAACTTGCAGGTGATGATATGGAAGTTGATTGGATGGAATTGAAAGAAATTTTAGATTATGCTATGCGTAAAGGTATGAATTTAAAAAATTAAAACTATAAAAGTAATTTATTTCATACAATTTTTTAATATGTTATCGACTTTTATATTACCACAGAGGAAAATTCATGCATAAAAATTTTTTTTACATATAAATCACATTTACCTTCCTTTTTTTCTAATTTAGTTGTTCAATCAATGTTTAAAACATCTGTTGAACTGTTTTGATATTTTTTTGTATAATTTCATGTGGTGCATTTTCATTTCATAATACATTCAGAATTCTTACTTTGTACATATTAGCTGCATCTTAATGATTAAAAAAATTATTTTCTAAATACATAGCTGCATAGAATTAGCTATAATTAATCAATAGACTTATAAACAGAAAAAGGCTTTACTAAACATAAGCTTACTCCAATCTACTTTAATCTATTACACTTAAACTTAACTATTTTTAGAAACATTGTCATTAAAGCATTGCTATATAACAGCTTCTGCCACTTATAACACATAAATACATATGGGTCTGTTTAAATTCTTATAAAAGTACTATAACATCTTTGTAAGAATTATCTTTTACATTTAATACAATTTATTAAATGTTAATTAAATATAAATTTATTTATCTTAAATTTATATAAAATATTAAAAACTATTTAATTTATAAAAAATATGTATCTCAAGATGTATTAATATCAATAATTTCTCGATACATCTAAAATTATATTTATTATCATTCTTTCATGAATTCGGTGTTTAACTAATAAAATATGTAATGTATCTATATAAATGATGTGTAAAAATGACTAATTCTTATATTGCATAAATTTTCTTCTCGCGATTACAATATTTAAAAGTATCAATTTTACTCTGTTGCCTATCAAATAAATTGAAATTGGATCATAAAATGGTTGTATGAATAATTAAAAAAAAAAAAGTAATAGTTAGACCTAAATGTACGTATGTACTGATTAATCCTAACATGTAGTTGTGTGTGTGCATTATGGGTAGAATTACCACCGTCGGCACGTCGTAATGAGGCTCATAACTCTGAAACCCCGCAAGAAGATGGTTCTTTCATCGATATTATTATCTCTCTGCTCTGTGGTATTATTTGTAATAACGAACAAGCCAATAAGACTGACATAGGTAATGTATATACTACTTGCTCTTCTACGATTTTACAAATAATATCACGTGCGTAAAATACGTCAGTACCGTAATTCGCATAAGCAGCGCACAATTCATAAAATAATTTCATACAAAACAAATTATATTTATTCACTTATTCATCTAATTAAACATTATTTCATAATTCTTAAGTGTGTTTAAAAGTCACATTTCCAATCTTAAGAAAATATGTTATTTTGTATAAATTAATTGTAATTGGAAAGAAAAATACCTACAGTTGTCTATTTTTGTTCTTCAATTTTGTGTAAAATGTTTTGTTATTCTGTGATTTATTATTTGTAACATATAACTCAGGTTTCTACAAGTTGTTGGAAATGAATTTTCTCCTCAGAAAATTAGCTATAGAATGTCATATTATATTTATAATATCATATTAATAATTACAGAAATGCACAATGAAGGCTTCAGCAAAGATATTTGTCGAAGTATGGTTTCCATGCTTGATACAGATCATTCTGGAAAATTAGGATTTGAAGAGTTTAAATCACTATGGAATGATATCAGAAATTGGAGGGTAAGTTGTTAAAGTCTTATTTTACCACATATTATACTAGAACTGTTAAAAGTTTTTAAGACAATTCAAATAAAAAGAAAATTTTTTTAATGTAGTTTAGTAAAATATGTACTTTGTTTCTACAGGCGGTATTCCGGCTATACGACAGAGACGGTTCTGGCTACCTGAGTGCATTTGAATTAAGACAAGCATTGAACAGTGCAGGATACAGGCTTAATAATCATATTCTAAATATTTTGGTTCATAGATATGGAACTAAAGATGGAATGATATCATTTGATGATTATATAATGTGCGCTGTCAAATTAAAAACAATGATCGGTAAAGATATTACGGAATATGATCTATTAGATTATCCTTATGATCCTCAGTCTATGTAGTCTGTTGTGCATGTAATCATGATAATGTTTTTATTAACTTTTAAATCGATTTTATAAACTTTAAATTTATTACGTTTAAAAAATTAATTTTTTCTAAATCAAAAAATTTTAATCAAGAATCCACTTATGTAAGATCGATTTAAAAGTGTAAGAGAAATTTATTTTATCCAAGAAAATCTCAGAAAGATATCATTTACATAAAGTTCTGTATTTACATTTTTTTTATAACAATACAGATATCTTCCGAGAAAGAGATCCAGGCCATACTAATTCAGCTACTTTTACATTGGAAGAATGGATTGAAAAAACTTTGTATTCATAAAAAGAAAAATTATGAAGCATATATATCCATTATCAAATGTAGATATTAGCCAATATACTTTGTGATAAAAGAAGCTCCAAATTTGCATATAATGGCTTATCTACTTATTGTCTTTTTTTTAATCAATCAATTTTATAATAAAATTATATAAGAGACTTGAGAATCTTTGAAAATATGGAAAATATTCTGTACAAGCTGCATGAAAAGTTGAAATTCTTAAATATATATGATTGTAGTTGGAATATTTTGATAGATGTCAAACAGTTATCATATGTAACTGCCTGATTTTTACTGTTTATATTTATAATGTAAAAATTACTATCTGTAAAAAAATATCATTACTTATATGTATAGAATTTTTTCTATAAAATATAATTTATTTTGTCTATGTATCAATCACGTTTATACTAATATATATTATAATGTTAATCATTTTTAAAATAAATATATTGTATTTCTTTAAACCGAGTTTTTTTTATTTTATCCAAAGCAAAAAAAGAATTTTTAAAGAACAAATTTTTTAATAATTTTTTTACACAAAATTACCTACTGGTTATAGAAGTAAACGCTAAATGCATATAGAATAATAAAAAAGCGCTCGTCTTTATTGTGTATACTACTTGTAAAGTAATCGTAAAAATAACGTTATCAGAACAAAGTTTTTTTTTATTTTGAACAAAAAAAAAATAAACTTATTTATCAAGCTTGAATAATAATAATAATAATTTACATTTATTAAAGTCAATTATTTTATAATTATTTTTTAAATATAGACAAAACAAAATTTTAAAATGAATGATTCAAAAATTAAAAAAATGTATTTCATTGAGTTCTCGATGGAATTTTCCTGCCATTTTGGATTTTTGTTGTTTTCGTTGCGCTGTACCTAATAATCGTTAGACGCTTTGAGAATTCGGCAGTTCGGCTAGCACTGCTCACGCTCAGTGCTCTGTATGAATATGTAAATGATACCGCAGTATACCTATATTGTACCCAGCTGATCAATTTGCAGACTACTTAATTCAGTTTAGTTTACTACCTACACTGCGATGCGAAATTTTGTGTATGTAAATACTTAAATATAGCTACATGACTCTTAATTTTTTATTATAATTTTTTCTTAAGGTGTGTATGAATGACTAAAAATAAATTCATTCAAAACATCAATTATTTTTTTTCATATTTAATTGTTTAATGTGTTTCAAGGCCTCTTTGATAAAGAAAACGCTAAGCATTTAGTAAAGTTAAATGCAACTTTAAGGTTAAGATATACAAGAGTTTTTACTTTGGTATTTATTGATTTTTTATCAATTTTATATTGTTTAATAAAGTTTTTATTTTAATTTATCAAATATATTTTTTTACAGTGCAGATACCAATTGTTTAGCCATAATCATGAACTTGACAGAGAAATTTATCGCTTTTCTTCAGTACTGGTACTCTAGATACATGTTGGTAACAGAACTATATATGGTAGAAAATTGGGAAAAGCATTTTATTAGTATCCTTTACCAATTATAGTAATATATTTATTTTTTTTTTATAATACTAACTTTATAATGTGCAATTCCTTAACAAGAATTTAGATATTTTTCTATTATCTCTCTTTGGCTTACTTTTTTATTTTAACTATAAAATACTGTTACCTCTAACATCATTATTTATTACAAATTAATACCTGTCCTAAGTGTTATTTAAGGCAATATAAAAACATAAGTTTATAAATATTTGAAGGCTATGTTAATGTATATAAAGAATTTTAAAATATAATTTATTTGGATAAGGATAAGGAATGTAAAAAATAAATACATTTATATAGTACAGATTATATCTGATTATATTTACTTACAATATAATACCACCATACCACATCTGTCCTTGGTTAAATTAATAATAACTAATATTTTTAATGAATTCTCATATGTTTTTGCTCTTAAAAAATTTTTAGTTATATTTGAATCACTCTTTATTATCATACAAGTTTAATAACAGTTAAATATATCATACTAAAATTAAAGTATTGCATGATTAAATAATAAATCTTTGTTTATTTTGCAAATTTTATATTAAACAATCAACCATCAACCAATATTACAATAACAGTTTTCAATTGTCCTAAAATAGGTACATTCTCAATATTTTAATACTAATTTCAATCTCGATTTTGATGGCTAGTTTTTTCATCAATTATTTTTTAAATAAAATTAAATTTTGCAAAAAATACCTAATTAGTTAAAAAATAGTTCAAATTTAATGTTTTCCCTTATTTAATCAATTTATTTTTACAATTTGTATAAAGTAAGGTATTTGAATTTTATTTTATTGCTTAAAATTATATATGCCATGAACATTTCAAAACTTTCATTGCACTCAATACGATAAGATAAGGGATCAGTATATATGAAAGAATATCTTAATATATTATTTTGAATATCTAAAAATTGAGCTCTTTTTATATTATAGTTATTTGGGGAAAAAGCTCCATTGGAAGTCTACTTTTTTTAGCAAACAAAATTATTTTTTACAGTCAGCTGAAAAGAGTGTAATAATTTAAATAATTTTTTTATTGAGTATACTGAAATTTGAATATTAAATTTTTGTAATTAAAAACTAGATATTAAAATATTCAATTATCTATCTTTGGCAAGATTACTATTGAATTTTAAAAACATAATATTTTAACTTACATTTAGTAAATTTTTCTAACACAGTACTAATTTTAAAACAAATAAAATATTGAATAAAAATGTTTTTCTAATATTTTTTTGCAAACGACTGTAAAAAACATTTGTATGCCAACACTAACCACTGACTTCCAGCCTCAAATGTATTTCTTTCATAATAATGAATAAATTGCTACTGGAGTATCTAAATTTTTGCGCGTTTTAAAACTTACTTAATTAACTTGGTTTATTTCGGATTTTTAAAATGAATGTGACGCTTTTAATACATCGCAAAATAACGTATTTACAAAATCGACATTTACAGAGTATACAATTATTTGGAGTGTCGTTATTTTCTAATTTTAACTTTTTTTTTATTTTTTTTTTTTGTTTATTTTTATAGGGCTGTTAAGAAAACTGAGTTATTTCTTTTTATTTCAATGTATTTGTTAAAATCATTAAAGTATACATGTCTAATATAATACTTTTTAAATAGTATTAGATAAATGAAGATATACAATTGTATTGCAAAACGCCATTTGTAATTAAAAAACAAATGAGCATTAAATAAAAAAATTATTCTACTACTTAATGTAACAGGGCACTAAAGTAACAATATTGTGATTAAACAAAAAAGATATTTTATAAAATGTACATATAATAATTACAATCAACTCATCTTATTATGTACAAAAAGAATATTCTTACATTAATTAATGTAGCAACATTTTCGTGTCTACTTGAAACGGTGCTGTTCTTAATGCTTACTTTATAGATAATCTCAAATAGTCTCAAATTAATTGAATTTATTTAATTTGTTTTGAAAAAATGATATTAAATGATAAATTATCAAGTAAGAACGAGATTGAAAATCAAGTTACTTCCAAACGATAACATTTTCAAAACAGCCCGATATTTCTCATATTTCGTCTGTCTTTCAAAAAATCAACAGACTACCATTCATGCGGTCTGATCATTCATAATCAAAGTAGGCACGATAGGAATTGCGTAATCATAAACTACATTTATGAGGCCTGCAATAGCTCAATTGAGGGTGGTGGGCTCATACTCCTATAATTTTATGAGTCACTCTCAGCTTTTAAATATGAGCATTGCTAAAACGGATTTTAAAAATATTTTATCAGCTACAAGTCTCAAACTTATGTCAAATGTCATTAAAACAAGAGCATAAGTGACCATTTGAACAGAATAAAGTTTTTTATATTTATTAAAAATTTTGGGTTACAATTTTGCTAAAAACTTTGTCTACCCTTATCTAATTATTTTCTAAATATTGCTACGGTTTTTTAAATTGTAAAAAAAAAAAAAAAACGAAAAAATATGAGTCGTCTCACATTTTTTATCCCAAATTAAAAACGCGGTCGACCAAATTAAAAAAAATTAAAAAAAATAAAAATTTTATGACTAGCGCAATGGTTCATGTTTATATTAACAGAGTAATACTTCTAAATTCATGAATGATTTACTTTTTGCTACATTGGCAAAATGTATTATTGTTCCTTTCTTTATTAATTTTTTTTTTTTGTGAGAAAAAACTGTTTATTTTGTAACATACAAAAAGAGTTAAACGATATGTTTTGATTGCTATTTTCTGCCTCAAGATTTCTTTTATTTCAAATACTAAATCAGGCTCATATAAATTTATTGTCAATTAATAATCAATTGAAATATCTCATAATTTTTATTTATTTTTTTACAATTCTTTTTTTATATTCTTGACAGATTTAATGCATACATATTTTTTATTTTATCATGGTGTACCTATTATATATGTAAATATTTAAAGTTAAAGACTATTCAATTCATTTAAATGTTGCATTTATAAATGCAGTTCTTACACGACATTGAGCCTTTTAATAATTACTGTTCAAGATTATCACAATACTTAAATTTCTCTTAACTCTACAAAATTTGCTTTAAAATAAGTACTCTTATGTGCATTAACTGCTTACAAAATAAACAATTGTTTCCCATATCAATATGATGTAAA
Source organism: Leptomastidea abnormis (assembly GCA_030522805.1). Taxonomy (NCBI): domain Eukaryota; kingdom Metazoa; phylum Arthropoda; class Insecta; order Hymenoptera; family Encyrtidae; genus Leptomastidea; species Leptomastidea abnormis. The sequence continues at coordinate 10,265 of JAPYZE010000021.1, forward strand.
AATTTTATTTAAACTTTGATTATGTGTGCATAGTGTTTTAGAGAACTGTTGCAAATATTAAGCAAAAAAATAATAAACTATTTTTGAATAGTAGAAATGGTGATTAAAATTTAAAATAAATAATCAAAAATTAAAATTATTCAGTATTATAAGTTGAAATAACTTATCAATGGTTTGTAATAAAATTTTTAAGTTCCTACTATTTTTTATTATAATTACTTGGCTTAATTACGATTTGCTTAGTAAATAAATAATCAGGTTTTTTGCTATAAATATATTCGTATATTTTTTTATATTAAGTGCACTCACTAGTGAATTAATTATAAAGAAGAAAAAATTATTTTGAGAAGATTTAAAAAACTTAAAAACTTTAATAAAAAACTTGTAAAAATCACTTTTAAAATAATGATTTATTGCTGTGAAACATGCAATTAAAAAAAATTTTAAAAAACATAATTATTCACCAGTTTGTGCTTCCCTGTTCTGTCCTGTGAATATTAAGAAAGAACTTGAATACTATTGCTAATTTATACTATTAAGCACTCGCAAGTCTTTCTATTGTAATAATAAGTTGTAATATTGCATTATATACTAAGATTTGAATGAAATTAATTCATTGGCTTATATCTTAAATGATTTAATGTAAATGTTTTTTGTATTTCCTTATTCGATGTGTTACGGTTAAGTGTATTTTTCTTTTTTAATTATGAAACTAACTACTATAATTAACTGTAACAAATAGTTGAAATTGGATATTGATAAAAAATGTAAGTGATATCATAAAAAATATAGCATTAATGAGCATTGATTAATTGATTTGAATTTTAATAAAAAAGAACCATTATTTCTAGAAATCACATATCTATAATAAAAGAAATATTGTTAAATTCTCTATAGCAAGCAGAATTTTTACTGAATTTGTCAGTTTTTTAAAACAATGTAGGAAAAATTAAAAAAATATATATACATAAATAAAACCCACAACAAATTAAAAAAACTGAACAATAAACTGGAAATAGACAAGTTCTGCAATAAACGATTTCACGGACACGTTAGTAATAAAAAATTTAAATAAAGCTGCATAAGTCAGTACGTCAGCAGTTATAGATGAACGATATAAGAATATACGAACGTTAAAAGCTAGTAAATAAAACAAATTTTACATAAGGGGCAGGTATGATATGGATTTACTGTCGGTTTGCAGGTCGCTTTCGGTGTCAAGTCGTCTAACCCTCACACGTTGTTTGTAATGATACTCCTTTAAATAAGTCCTGAGAGTCTTTGGAAGTAGAAGCTTATTAATTCCGTCGTATGTGGTTTTTGTGGTAATAACGGCTCGACATAGATGTTGCAACGGGAAGGCAAAGTTTCGGTGCAATGGAATCGTTAGCATTGGTTCGAAAAACATACAACATGACGGATCCTTATAGTGCTCTATTAAACCGCACACCTTTAAATTTTAAAATTTTATAAATAAATAGTTTTTTCAATTGAATAGATTAATTTACAAGTATAATAAATACTCACCGTCTCAGAAGCGTAAACACCTGGATCATGAGAGTCAAAGCTGAATTTGTGATTCCACTGTTCAATTCGCGCGTGAAGAGAACGTCCATATTTGCGAAAACTTACAGAGAAAAGAAACTCCTCTTGTGCCGAGTCGCGCAACAAGAAAGTACCTTCTTGTTTTCCCTCGAGAAGCCTTTCGGCTTCATACCGATCCATTTTGCCCCAGTAAAATGAACACGCAGTAATAGAGTTTAAATCTGGTACGAGACAGTGCACATAATCAACCTGCAGATTTAAATTAATTGAAGATATATACAAAATCTTATGATGAAGTACAAAGTTATTTTACGTTTATAAATGCGTGTGTATGAAAGCACATAAATATAAAATAAAAATCTATCAAACCTGAGTGTGTATGGGCCTCTCGATATTTGACATCAGTGTAGAGTCAATTTGCGATAAAGCAGTGAGGGCGGCTGCTTGAATGCCAGCGTGCGCCTGGAATAGCGCAGCGAGACTATCAACTGTGATGCCGTTAGGATGAACCTGGATGTTGCCTATAGAACAATTTGGCCGATATCCTGGAGGTGGCTCTACACCTTCTTCCATCTCTCTAGCTCTTTGCAAACGGGCTCGAGCATCACAATCCTGCAAAAATGTAGTTTTATTTTAAATTAGTTAGTTACATTTTTTAATTCTAAATACCAGTTTATTAATAATAAAAAAAAAAAAATTATATCAATGTGAAATTTTAAACGATAAGTGCGTTTTCCTTGTAATTCACTGTGACTCATAAGTCGAACCAATAGAGTGACATCATGGGCCATTAAACTGACACAAAAATACTCTACTTATATTTATATTTGTATGTCTTTTTGGTATAAATAAAAAGTTCAAAATAATTTAAAAGTGACTTTAAATGCACAATTATACACAAAACTTTTTTTATAAGAAAAAGTAATAGAACAAAAAAATGTTTAAATAATGTATACAAAAGGTGCATTACCTCCATAGGAAATTCTTCTGGATTAAAACGTGAGAGATCAATAACTGGACTTGGTGGTAAAGGTCCGAGAAGTGGACTCTGAGGAGCAGATTTACTATTGAACACAAGGTTTGCACCCGAAGAATGTGTAGGGTGCTCGTCCGTTCTTCTATAACCAGTGCACACACACTCTGAGCTACTATTAACTTGTCCTGGAATGTCTGTGGTTTTAGAGCCTTTGCTCTTAGCACAATTAAATTTTAAAACCCAATTACTACGCTTTTTTTTTGAAGACAATACATGATTACATACTGGATTCTGGTCTTTACAGCGTTGTTTACCTAAAATTTAATAATATTATATTATTTTATTATTTCTTATAGAAATCAATTCATTTTAATAACAAATTACTAACTTTTTCGTTTTCCAAATGAGAGTGTTTTAGACGATCTCCTTAAAACTGGATTTACTGGACTATCTTCTGAACTACTGCTATTATTGCTGCTGCTGTTAGAATTGATGCAACAAGCTTCTTGCACCTTAAATGCTTCTTGATCAGCAGCAGCAATGAAGTTTCCATTATTAAAACATTGTTTTGATTCTTGACCATCAACTGGCTGACTGTACAAGGATTCAAATCTAGAGTTGTGGTTATCCACATCCAAATTTAATTGTTCATTATCTAAATTATCGTCTGGTTTGTCTGTGTTGCTTAGAATTGGGTTTAAGTTGAAGGCAAGTATATTACCATTGTTTTCTTGATTTGCCAAACTTAAAGTTTTATTTTGATCCAGAGCGTCAAGAGATAAACGCCGGATCGAATCTGGAAAACCTTCTAATGATTGTTTTTCATCCATTCTGAAAAGTTCTCTGAGACTAGCAAAATGCTGTCCCATTATTAACCGTGCACTGATGCATTTTTTATTTTCCAAATCTTATTCAGATTTCTCAGTTGGATTATACAAATGCCATTTTAATTGCATGACGTTGTGTATATTATAAAAGAAAATTTAATAATCTGCTACTTTAAACTTTTCAATCTAGCAGCCATCTATAACAATAAACAATAATTTATAAAATTAAAATATTTTAAAGCCAGTTGTTTGAATTGTAAAAAGTAAATTACTTCAATAACAATGGCAAACCAAATTCAAGATAGCTTGTAAAAACAGAATATTGCAAAGAAAATAGCAGGAGGCTCTTATGCACTGTTATTATAAATATTAAATTTCGGAGCAGAACGTTAATTGCAAATTGTAAACATCCCACTTAACTTCGCACACCCCACATTTTCACGGAGTAGCGCACCTATATACGCGTATGTAACAGCAGTACAGCACATCTTGGTGCAACACAGAGGTTGTTTTCGCAACAACGCGAATGATCGTAACGAGAGAGGCAGGGGGGCTCATAAAAAACAATGCGTTTGACGTAGGGCACGAGATTGTGTTATATATAGGTAGATTACATACCTTCTAGACGACTCATACGTATATAGCCGTGGCAGCAATCACGGTGCTGGATCCAGGTGATGGGCTCTCTGCAGATTCTCGCCATCCGCGAAGCCAAATACTTCAAAGTCTAAGTTAATTACTCGGATACTCGTCTCCGCGACTTCGTTGAACTATATACATAGGGCGTCGAGCAGACTCGCTCATGCAATAAGCGATAGGATCTTGACTTCTTTTTCTCATACATATAACGCGAGTCTTGACAAGTTTACCTTTCTCTTTCTGTCTTTCTCACTCGTCTTCTCTACACGTTAATATAATGGCTTTGGCTCCGGAGTCCGGAGATGCAGAAGGTGTGTATATCTATCTTGCTACACACGGTGGGATAGACGCGACTGATGTTGCACCATCAGTGAGGTAGAGAAAGCGCGAGAACAACTGGTGCAGCTATTACACATGCTTCAGGAGCACTCAAAACTCTGCAAAGCAGGACGACGACGACGAGCAGGCGTCAAAACATGGGGGAGGCGTCGTTCGGTGCATCCAGCGCTGCGCGACTACACAACACAGACAGACACACATACATTTACAACACCCACACACATCTATAGAACGGTATTATAAGCAGCTACGACCGACGACTGTAGGTGTAGCAGCACTGCACAACGCGAGCGACGTCTTGTGCGATGGCCATTTTTACTCCTCTTTTCCCCTCTCTGTTCTGTTTCCTCTCTCTCTGCTGCTTTCGAAGACACAGACACGTCGTCTATATAATATACGTGAGAGAGAAAGAGAGAGCGGCGGCAATAAAGAGCTATGCTGTTCAGCAACTTGGCATGACGCGCGCGAGAGAAAAAAAGAGCGAAAAACTCTCTAAGAGTGAGAGGAGAGCGCGGGAGGGAAGTCAGACCAACATATATATAGTTATATTACAGTCGAGCTGGAGATGATAGTTGGAATGTGGTGTTGGGATAGGTGTGGGATGTATAATGTATGACTAAACGCGACGATGAGTTTGTTTGCGTTTTTTTTACGGGTACATAATGTATACTTAATGTATACGTTTATAATGCTAAATACTACAGACTAGGGCAGCCTGCTAGCACTATCATATTATATGTTACTATTGCTTGTATTATATTTGTCCTATAAGTTATGGGTTTTTCCATAAAACCCGCTTAAGTTGAATGAGTCTGCCTTATAGTACTGGATTCCTTCACACTTCGCGTGCGGGAATTATCTACAACGCACAAACTAAGAGCACCTGTGATTCATGAATGATATATTTATACAAAAAATTTTTGCTCCAATTTCGATTGTACTATGGACACCTGATAATATAATTCGTAGAAAAATTTTCATTTTATTTTGAATAATACACATTATATCACTGCATAATTTTTTTAAAAACTAATTTTTTCTATTTTTTTTAATATTTACTAAAGTACAGATTAAAGTAGAAAAAAATATTTTTATTTAAATTTTTTTTAATAAAAATTTTTAAATTCTACAGTTCTTTAATGTAGTATACCCTTAAAAAACATATTAATAATCGAGAATTACTTGTGACGCAAGCAAAATAAAATCTTATTACTTTTTTTTCTTTTTCTTATTTTTCTTCGAATTCTTTTCTTGATCTGATTTATCTTCATCATTGGTACATAGAGAGGGACATTTAACATCTACCAATGATCTGTAATTTTTTGGTGTCCGCAGTTCAATTTCTAAGCTGTTTCGCATCTCGTCAGCGTTTAAGATTTGACGAGTGGCGTGTAATAAAAAAGTTTCTTCGTCTGGCTGTTTGATTGGAGGTGATTTATTTGGATGCACCTTTACTTTTACGCAGCCAACGGGACATTTATTACCTACAACGTTTAATTAATTAATCAATCAATTATTATAACTGTTTGAAATTTTAAATAAATATGTTTGCTCAAATATTTAGATTAAACAATTTTAATGGCATAAAAAAAATCATTGAAATTGAAAGTGTTATCCAGAGTCAATGAATACCTTTAGAATCTTGGCAAGTCGCTGAAATATTAGACGAAGTATCAGGCCATTCATTTCCTTCCTTTTTTATTTTACCGACATTTTTTTTGTTCACTCGCACCGATAACAAATTACCATGTACTTCGTGACTTAGCTCATCATACGGCGATTCCGGTATGATATTACTCGCAAACGGACAATTTGTATTTTTTACCATTTTTTTATCTTTTTACTTTTTTTAATTAATAATTAATTTGTTTTTATAATTGCCGAAACATTGATTAATATAATTTATTTTATTTTATGATGATACATAAGAATTTCAAGGTTACCATGTCAACGTTAATTTAAGAAAATTGTTTTGTCAAATGTCCACGTGTGTGTATATTTATATGTGATAATTGAATATCAATTTAGTTAACAATGAGTTAAAATATTAATTATAAACATAATTTATTTTTTAAAGTTCCGAATAAAGCATCAAACGGATAAATTGTCAATTACCGCAATTTAATTTTCTGATATTTTATTTATATGCAGTAATAATAAAACATAAATTTATTTCGAGAGTATAGCTAATCAATTAAAATAAATTGAACAAAATATATTTTAATATAGTAGTTGGTAGATCGTTTACCTCCATTTTTCGACAAGTAATAATAATTTAGAAAATTGAGCGAAGGAGTAGAAATGAAGTAAATGCTGATGGAAATAATGTGGAAGGGATAACTTTGCTTCTGCCGAATGTTAGATGTAGTATGTATGTATATGAATATATAAAAGTAAGCATACGGACGTCTGAGTAATCGTTTGGTTCACGCAGCGCCAGAAGCGTCGAAGATCTAAATCCGATCATGGCTGACGGGGATATTTTCATCAACCGTGCAAACATTCAAGCTCGGATATTTCACTGACGAATAGCGATTGAAAAATGGAGCAAATAAAGCTTAAGCGTGAAATATTTATCTATCAATTTTTAATTAACGCTTTTTTAAAATAAACTACATATTATTATCATAAAAGAGGCTAAAGAAAATAAATCATTATATTATATTATATTCAAGTAAGTGATAATAAATCATTACTTAAAATAATAATTGGTTGGAGTAAGAGAAAAGAAAAAAAAAATAAGTAGATAATCAATTAATTTATGAGTTTTAAATTCATAAATGAAATACGTGCTCTTCGATTATTAGTACAACTTTATGACACAATATTTGTGCAGATAAATCTATTGATTTTATTATTTATTAAAAATACCAATATTCTATTACAATATTTACTTTATAGGTCTGTTCTTGTGAAACAAATCGATGTAAAATAAAAACGTTTCAAGTGGTATGGTAAACTACGGATGTACTAAAACTGACAGTGGTGGCGTAGAATGTTTTATTGAATTTAGTAATAATTATTTTATCAGCAACAAATATAAATAATATCTTTATTTTTTATTTAAAATTGTTTTTTTTCATGTTAAGAAAAAAAAGAAAGGGTAAAAAAAGAAAACTGCCAAAAGATGGGATTATTGACGGATTTTATTGAAATACTGGCTGTAATAGGATCAATGATTTTGATTGTAATTACCATGCCTTTTTCGTTGTGCGTCATATTCAAAGTAGTTCAAGAATACGAGAGAGCTGTGGTCTTTCGTATGGGTCGGTTGAAAGGAGATGCACAGGGTCCAGGTGAACAAAAATTATAACAATAATTTTTTTATTCTTATTTTACAACAATTGCTTTAAATTATTATTGAAATATATCTAGTTATTTTTAAAATAAGTCGTGTGTATACGTGTTGAATATGTTTATGGAAGCGCGCGCCTACGCACGCCCACATGTTTATACAGAAAGAGAAGAAAATAAATTAACCAAATATATTATGTATAATTTATAGGAAGTTTTTTTGTGATACCCTGTATCGACAACTGCGTACGAGTTGACTTACGCACAGTATCATTCGACGTGCCACCTCAAGAAGTCCTTACCAAAGATTCGGTTACTGTAAGCGTAGATGCAGTCGTTTATTATCGAATCAAAGAGCCGCTCAATGCTGTTATCAAAATAGCTAATTACAGGTATGTATTTATTTCGCTAGTCAGTATTTTAAACATATAGTATAGGTATACATTATACACACCTACACGAATAATCAAATTTTCAGCCACTCAACTCGACTGCTTGCAGCAAGTACTCTTCGTACAGTGCTGGGTACGAGAAGTCTTGCTGAGATTCTCGCTGAACGAGAAACCATTTCCCACACGATGCAGACGTCTCTTGATGAAGCCACGGATCCGTGGGGCGTTAAAGTTGAACGCGTTGAAATGTAATCCCAATTTAAAACATAGAGAAAATTAAAAAAATAACAATTATAATAAAACTATGTTTAAAATCAACAGTAAGGATGTGCGACTCCCGGTGCAATTACAACGGGCTATGGCAGCGGAAGCTGAGGCAGCTCGAGAAGCACGAGCTAAAGTTATTGCAGCTGAAGGAGAGATGAGAGCTTCGCGAGCTTTAAAAGAAGCCAGTGACGTCATATCCATGAGTCCTGCTGCTCTGCAGGTATGTGTATACCTATACCTATATAATGTTTGTCAATATAATTAATCGATTAATATAATTATAATAATTAAACCAAGGCGCTTATTTACACGTTTGAAAATTAATTTTATTATTTCAGCTACGATATTTGCAGACGCTCAATAATATATCAGCTGAAAAAAATTCAACCATTATTTTTCCTTTTCCAGTAGACCTATTTGCGCCTTTTATGAATATGAAAAGAACAGGTATTGATGAAATGTCTAACTTTGCAGGCGCACGTAACAGATAAATGTAAATGAAATTAAAAAAAAAATGCATTCATCAAAATAAACATTTACATTGTATTTAAAAAACTTGTAATACTCAATGTTGATAATAATCATTTTTTATTTTATATTTTACAATTGTAATTTTATTTATTTAATCCTGACCTCCCTTGACGTGTTTACGCGCCCTTATATTTAACTTTCGCTGCAGATCGGATTCAGCCAATCAGCGTTTGACTAAAAAGAGAAAGCAGATGTTTATCAAACTAGTCGGCTTTGGCTCTCGCCATGTCTGTATGTTTATTTTTTGTGATCCTGTGATTGTTTAACAATTTAAGGAAAAATAATCAGTAAAAAGGATCAAAATGCCGGCACAAGAGCTTGCCGTTACGCAGCCTCCTGCTGCGGAAACTGAGGATGCCAATGCACCGTCTTCACAGCCCATTGTCGGCATCATTTACCCTCCTCCGGAGGTTAGAAGTATCCTTTCACGAAAAAATTTAATTCAAAGTTTGCTTTTTTGACTTTGAATTTACATCTAAACCAAAATATTTATTTATTATATGATTAATTTTATAGTTAACAAAAAAACAATGTAGTTAGATTATTGTTAAAAACTATTAATAAAGTTTTTTTTAGGTTATGTTTTCAAAATGATAAATTTACTATGTTTTGTGTAAGAAATCACAAGCATCATGCTAAGCATCTAATTAATTTTAGATTTTTTATTTTCCTTAAGCACTGTAAACAGACATCGTTGACAAAACTGCTAGTTTTGTTGCCAGAAATGGTCCTGAATTCGAATCCAGAATTCGACAGAATGAATTAGGAAATCCCAAGTTTAATTTCTTGAGTACTGGCGATCCATATCATTCATATTATCAACATAAAGTGAAAGAGTTCAAAGAAGGAAAAGGCCAAGAACCTTCACTTGGACAAAAAGCAGTAACTATTGCTGCTCATCAAAGGCAGCAAGAAATTCTTAAACAAGTAGAGCAGCCATTTGTTCCCAAAGATCCACCAGCTGAATTTGAATTCATTGCTGATCCACCGTCTATTTCTGCAATAGATTTGTAAGAAATTTTGAACTTTATTTGTTTTAATTACGCATTATATTAATTGTAACAATTGTGATTTTCAGAGATATAGTTAAATTAACAGCCCAATTTGTTGCTCGTAATGGACGTCAATTTTTGACAAATTTGATGAACAGAGAGCAAAGGAATTTTCAATTTGATTTTTTACGACCACAGCATTCCTTGTTTCAGTATTTTACAAAACTTTTGGAACAATATACAAAAGTAAATTATTCAAATTGATATATTATATATTCCATTATTTGTAATTCATTGATATATTTATATTTTGTTATTTTTCTAGGTTTTGATTCCACCAAAAGATTTACTTCCAAAACTTAAAAATGAAGCATATAATATGGACAAAATTTTGGAGCAAGTAAAATACAGATCAGAATGGCTAAAATACCAAGAATCACAAAAACGGAAGGAAGAAGAAGAGCTGGAAAGGGAAAGGGTAGCATATGCTCAGATAGATTGGCATGATTTTGTGGTAGTAGAAACTGTAGATTACCAGCAATTTGAAGTGGGAAATTTCCCAGCACCTACAACTCCAGATGAAGTTGGAGCTAGAGTATTAATGCAGGTATGTTTAGTTGATATAAAAATGTTTTTATTTTTTCAATATTTTTTTTCTTCAAATTAGTTATTGCGTTCAAATTGTTAAATATCATTAATAGGAGCGCATTGAAGATGGAGACGAAGTTGAAATGCAAATTGAAAGTGATGGAGACGACGACACAGTGCCTCGAGGAGATATGGAAAAGGACCGCGCTAAAGATAATAATCAAGTCCAAGATATGGAAGAAGATTCAAGCAGCGAAGATGAAATATCACCACCTGGTGAATCACAGAAAAAAGACAAACAGGACATGCAACCACCACCCTTACCACCTACTCCTGGAAACGTTGTTGTCAAAAAGGGCTATGATCCGAAACAGCACTGTAATTTATTTTTGATTCTTTTTTCAAAATGACAAATTTTAATAACTTTAACAAGCTATAATATTATTGAATTTTCAGCCGCAAAAATTACCAGACCAGCAGCTCCTGACGAATTCCTTGTTTCACCAATTACTGGAGAAAAAATTCCTGCCAGCAAAGTACAAGAACACATGCGTATCGGTTTGTTGGATCCACGCTGGGTCGAACAACGTGACAAGCGTTTGGACAAAATGGCTCAGGAAACAGTGTTTGCGCCTGGTACAGCGATCGAGGCCAGTCTCAAACAGCTCGCCGAGCGTCGTACCGATATTTTCGGTGTTGGTGATGAGGAAACCGCCATTGGTAAAAAAATTGGCGAAGAGGATAAAAAGAAAGATGACAAAGTTACCTGGGACGGTCATACGTCGAGCGTGGAGGCGGCTACAAGAGCAGCCAGAGCAAATATTACGCTTGAAGAGCAAATTCATCAAATCCACAAGGTGCGATTTGCAAAAACACTTTAATTTTTTTTTCAACTTTTTACTAAATTTACATATTTTTTTATTAGGTCAAAGGTCTATTACCTGATGAGGAGAAAGAAAAAATCGGTCCAAAACCAGTAAATAGAGGAATGGAATTGAGTCACATGGCAGCAGTAGCATCCAAGCCTCAAGCGACGCTGAAAGCCCCACCTAAACCATCGCTACCCAAACCTGCTCCTCAGCCACCTCCTGTTCAACCTCCTCCACCGCCTACACAAATGCCAATGCCTGCACCAATGCCAATGCCTCAGCCAATGATGCCACAGCCTCCAATGATGATGATGCCCATGCCACCTTTAAGACCTCCTCCATTATTAGGTAATTTTAATAATATATTTTGAATTATAAAAGTTTGAACGTATTAATATTAATAATGTTTTTTAGCTCCATTTATGCCACCACCTCCAATGCAACCACCAATGCCTCCTCCTCCAGTAAGTACATTTTTACTAAAATTATTTTGTCTTATAATTTTAAGAATGTTGATGAAGTTTGAAGAACATCCAATGAAATCTATTTCTTCAATATATAATATTGATTAAAAATTATTTACGTTTTTTACAACTATTTTAGATGGCTATGAAACATCCTTCAGAAGGCATGGATGATAACGAGCCACTTGCAAAGAAACTACGAACTGAAGATTCTTTGATTCCAGAAGATCAGTTCTTGGCTAGAAATAAGGTGATATATCAATTTTCATTTTTCTAGTACGTTTGACGCTCAAATAAATAATTAAAAATTATAACTAATTATTTACAGGGCCCAGTGCAAGTGACGATTGCAACGCCTGTTATGACAGACAAACCAGAATGGAAACTCAATGGACAAGTTATCAGTATAACATTACAAGTTACAGATTCAGTGGCTGTAATGAAAGCGCGAATTCACGAGGTAACTGGGATGCCACCTGGGAAGCAAAAGTTACAATATGAGGTTTGTAAAATAGATATAAACTTAATTTTTCTAAAAATTTGAAAAAAATGAATAAATAAAATTTATTTAATTTTTCAGGGAATGTTCTTCAAAGATAATAATAGCCTTGGTTATTATAACTTAACATCTGGTAGTATCATCAATTTGTTGCCCAAAGAAAGAGGTGGTAGGAAGAAGTAAATCATGTAGATGGAAAATTAGCTTGAATTTTAAATGTATCAAATTAATTTTGAATCATCATTAATTTTTTATACAAAGATGAATATTTTTCATTTTTTTTTTCAATAGAATGAAAACGTTTATACTAGGGACTAATGATAATTAATAATCATGAACAGGAACGTGTAAAAATGTGTAAATTAAATGATTTTTAAATTAAATTATAAGATCTCACGAAACTTCACGTTTTAATTTATTTTTCCTTTTGAAATCCTGACTATTGAAATTTAAAAAATAAGATAAAATAATTTATCAAACGAAAAATTTTCAGTAGATCGAGTCGAATGTGGTTGGACACTGCTCGGCTTATTCTACTTGAAATTAATGTATATGTTTTTAATAAACCGATATATATTTTCAGTAGATCAAGTCGAATGTGGTAAGACACTCGACACTTGCTAGAATACGCAAGCTCATTTATGTATAAATCATTAATCTGTTGACGTATGTATAAACTAAATTAAATTATACCAAACGTCATAGTTAAATTAAAAGTAAAAAAGTTTTTTGCTCACCTAAAACTTGAATGATTTGAAACATGAACACGCAGTAAGTATAGCTGGCTGTCACCAATAATATATATAAACTGGTAGCCAACAATCGGCAAGCTCGCTCCCAAGCTTATCCGCGCTTCTCCAGCACACATATAGCTCTTCTCTATCTTCTCCAGGCCAGAACCAAGCTACATGTGGGAGCAAGCGAACAAGAACGAAGAGATGATGATGATGATGAGTCGATCCGCGCGGGTATGTGTGTATGTATATAACTCGGTCGCGCTCGCTCTCCTCCACGTCGCCGTCGTTTCAACGTCTCCTTTGCTCCCACGCGCCGCGCTGCAGGCCGCAATAAGCAAGCGAGAGCCGCGTCAACTCCGAATAGAGTATACCACGGCAGTCTCGTCGCGGCCGCTGGCCTCGGAAGCTCCGCCGCCGCCGGCTTTGTATAGTTATATATCGTCTCCTCGTTGCCTCGCTTCTTCGGAGTAAGGCCCCGTGTTCTACTGGCTCCGTATAGGAGTAGTCAGTCTCTCGTCGCGTCGTAGTTTTTGCGCCTTTTAAAACACCTAGTTCACAACTCTCGTATCAACCCCCTGGCTGGAACCCGAGACGGAGTTTGTTCTTCGACAAGTAGTTTTCTCGTGAGTGTATATAGCGCGTGAGAGTGTGCCAGAGTGCGGGTGTGAGTTCTCTCTTTCTTTCTCCTAACCATCTTTCTCCTTACCTACCTATATAGTATATAATAGTATAACCTACTGGAGAAAAATCGGCAGAGCCGGCAATTGAAGAGAGCAACAGGCGTTAACGAATTCGGAGCAGGTGAGTTTCGGAGTCCCATAACACTGTCAGATTTCGAAAACGTATAGCACCGCAGTAGCAGCAGCAGAGTTGCTGCAGCAGAGAATCGGAGTTCTCCAGTGCGCGACGCCGGTCATTGCTGCTGCGGCCGACTGCTCCGCTGACACAGTGTACCGAGTGGATAGCTGAGAGGGAAGGGGGAGGGGGGGGGGGGATCTTTCGAGGTTAACGATTCTCCAGGCGCCGGATCAGGCCCTCCCCCCTTCCTTTTTCCTCGATTTATTTTTTTCCACGAGTAGGTACTTAAGTATACACACAGAAAGCGAGAATATTATAGCCGCAAGGCTTATATACCAACCTACTACTCGCGCACGCGGGCATATAATATAACTGAGAGCTATAGCTGCGTATATGTATGTATGTAAGCAGCGAAGTGCTATTATGTAGGTATATATACGATTGGAGTGTACGTGTTCGAAATGACGATTGCTGCCGTTGCTGCGATTCGTTTAAAGCAGTTTCGTTTCTTTCTTTCTCCTCATCCGGCATCGCGAGGAATCAATCGATCGTATAATAATATATCGTACTATATAGAAGGTGTAGATCGCACGCGAGACGTTTTTTCTATTTGTAATATAAGTTTTGGGGAACAAGTAATTAGGATTAAATTATATTTGTCACTAACTTTTTTTCTTTCTTTCAATGAGAAACGTATAGAGATAAGAGAATTGCTGCTGCTATATAACGAGATTACATTCCTTATTTTTTTGTTCTTTATACAGCGAATTACATACAACATGTAGGTAGGTAGGTAGGTAGGTAACGTTTACGTATATATAGGTATCACTGGAATTCGACGAGGACACACTACTGTAAGCGGATAAAGTTTGCATCGCGTCATTGCATAACTGCGAGTCTGAATAATATACAAGAACGACCAAGACGATGATGATCAAGACGCGAGAGAGAGAGAGAGAGAGAGAGAGAGAGAGAGAAAGAGATGCACGTGCGCGTCTTTTATATTATACATATATTTACGCGGCGAATAACTTATCGGCGAAAACTAGTAATACTTGAGAGAGAAAGATGTTTCTTGATTTATGTATCGATCGACTACGGTGATGATGATGAAAAATAACGACTCTGCATCTACTTCTATGTATAAATTGTTCTTTTTATACGTATGGTTAGTAAACGCAATTGTTCTATGTCAATCCGGATTTTGTCGATTCAAAACAAATTTTTATTTTTGTTTATTGCTACGTATGTAATTTTACGAGTGGAACAAGAGTCGATTTTAAGCTTAAAACTGAATTAAACGATAGATAAGAACTAATATAGTTTAAATCGTCCTCTCTCTCTCTCTCTCTCTCTCTCTCTCTCTCTCTCTCTCTCTCTCTCTCTCATGAGCTTTAAGCAATAAGGCTTTAAGGCTACTCGCTTTATCTTTATCTGATATAAGTCCTATTTTATAACTCAAATATACATACATGGCAATATCGCTAATTGAGAGATGATATATCAAACGAGACAAGAATTATATTATTACATTTCTCAAGTAGCTCTGTTCAATTTGTCACCTGCCAAAAGAGTATATAAGTATATTCGCATATATATCGTTATGATTTATTATTTCTAACATAAAATTCGTGTAATTTATTTATTGAATTATTATTATTATTATTCATGACAGTGCAACTCCTAAATCAATTGTTTTCGTTCGAATAATCTACGATTTTTCGTAGCTTACGCAAACGAAAAACTACACCGTAGATGCTACAGCTGCTGCTGCTGCTGATGCATGTCTGCGTCAATTATCTGCCACATACATCCTACTATTTCTTTGCTATGATATTCTGAAATATCTGGTATTAAATCTTATTTCAACTCTTATCGCAATCAAAATGTATTATCTTGCTATGACAAGTTACATACACGCATAAGAACTTTATTGTCAAATAGTTTTATTTCATATGTCATTCGTAATCCGCAAAAATTTATATTCACATCCATACCGATTGCACTGTTGTACTATTTTTATACCATCTTTCCTATTCAATTCGAAAGACACACACACACACACATTTATTGTGCATCATCGCTAAAATTCTTTCTTTCGATTCGTTTTATGTAATTACAGTAAGATCATCAACTTGACGACGACTAAGTCGCGCGTTTACATAAGCATGTACATTTTTCTTATTTTTTGATATGTATATAAGTATTGCAATTGCTCGTGAACTGACTAGGAAAGGCTGAAGAGCACATATTATTTTTCATGAATCGCGAAATATTGAAAATTTTTTGTCTTTTTTTTTGTAAAATAAAAAAAAAGGGAAAAAAGAGAAAGAGAGCTGTAAGGAGACAAAAATTTCGTATGAATGAAGCCTTTCTCTCAGCATCTTTGACTTCTTCTCTCACAGCTCAACTTCCATCGAGGCTCATCGCACGTTACTTATATATTTTCACGCGAATTCGTTGTCAGCGTCTCTGTCGTCGTCGTCGTCATCGTTCACAAGTCAGCCGGCATTTTTTCTCCACATCTCTCTTTCTCTTTTATACTTCTTTCTTTTTTTTTCTCACTTGCCAAACTAGTCTTTCTCTCACCCATCTCTCTATGTATGACTGTTATTCTCTAAAGCGTCAGCAGCTTTACTATTTTCTCGCTGGCTTTCATATTCGTATATAACCAACTCTGTCCATGCGAGAAGCGCGCGCGAGGAAAAAGCCGATCGCGATACGCTTATTTTCATTCATTAAACCCAATAAAACGTGAATGCGCAGACTTGGATTATATGTATATGTACGGCTCTGCTCTCGACTCGGAAAAATTGCTCGCACACGGCTCGATAAGTTTCATCGACTAGTCCCGAGATTCTATTCTTGCATGGATTTTATTCTGATGAATACTTCAAAAGCACGAGGGGTATTTTAACTATCACAAAAAAATAAATATTATTTGTTGACTCTTCTACTTTTTTATTTTTTTTTGCAAGGGGTTAGCATTAATGATGAAATAATATATTGTAGAATTTTAGTTGAACTTGAGAGGCAAGAAAAAATTCCTTGGTGATCTTAGAAAAATGTTTGGTGAATCTTTAAAGGTGTATTTTTAAATTTCGGTGGTCTTTTCAGCAAATGATTGACGTAAAATCGAAATATTATTTTAAAAAACTTTGCTTTCTTCACTAACGTAACCGATCAAATTTAAAAATAGCTTATATATTTGCATTGCTTCGTCTTGGCAATATTTGCATTTTCTCTTTTAAAGAGTTAAATTTTTAATTAATTATCAATTATATTGTTGCATCAAAAATGAAATAAAAAAAAATTATAGATATTTTATAGATATTTTACGTGAAAAAAACTTGTTAAAGTTACGTGAGTCCAAAAAGAAAAAAAATCATAAAAAAGTGAAAGGACTTGGTTATAAACAGATGAATTTTTGAGTGTTTAAAAACTACAGGTGAATTTCGTTGAAATTTATTCAACTTATTATCTTTTGAGTTTGATGCAATTTAAATAGAATAAAAAAACTTACGATGACAAATGAATGCTTCAGCCTGGTCACCTTCGACGTCGAAATAAACATTATTTTCCAGGCAATGATTAACGTTGTATGTTTCTTTTGTCATAGCAATAATATAACTTCTGAAAATAATTTTTATTCATTATTTAAAAGTTTATGCAAACTAATTTTTTACCTACCTGTAATTATCAAAATTTTTTATAGTTCTTTTCACGATTCGTTCGTAAAATATCATTGAGTTGAAATATTTAAAGAAAATAAATAAAATCTTAATTCATTGTAGTGTATTTTTTATTTAAATATGCAAATGTGACAAGCAAGGTTTTACCTCTTTGCAGTACAATATTACAATGTGTGAAAAAAAATTAATAAAATTTGCATGGAAAAGGTAACATCCCAATTTTTGGTTGTGTTTATCCACATATATAGCAAGATTTTGATAATTTATATGATAAATATATTTCCAATAGCATTACGACTCTAAATAAAAACAAAATATATTACATTAGTGAATAAAGTATCGTAGCATAAGAGACCGATAGTTTTGTAGTCTGTAAATAAAAATAACCAAATATTAATATTAAAATTTTTTAAATTAAGAATATTTAACTTGTCTTACTAACATTTGCAAAATTAATAAGCGATATTCGTGTTATTTTTCCCATAGTTAAGTAACAAGGGCGTATCGATCGCAGCATCATAATATTAATTAATTTTTGAGAACTGGCAGGAAGGAGGTACCAATTACTGAAGTAACTAAATTTACATAGAAATTTTAAGTTTTTATGAGACTGCAGAAAAAATTTTATAAACACTTTCTAAAGTAAAATAGGTAGTACTTACGCGCTCTCAAATATTTGTTCACTATTATTAATAATTTGTTGCCCCAGCCAATTTAGAAAACACGAATGAAGAAACAATCCAATCAGTATCCCAACAGTTTGAAAGATTGTATCCACATTTTTTTCATACATTGTCTACAATTTTAATTATTCAAAATTATCTCAAGAAATTAAAAAAAAAAATTGTTGCGTGTGTGTGGATAAAACAAGCATAGTTCACGTTACTTACGATGCTAATTAATAGTCCTGCAGAAGCCATCAATATAATGTTAAAGAAAACATAAACACAATTGTACGTATTTTCTAATAGATATGAAACCCTAAAATATAATTTAATGTGACTTTACATATAACCAATTTGTTAATGTTTATATTAAAACAACCTGAGAGCTACTGCATGCATGGCAATAGCTTCTTTAATATTATTTTGAGTATTTATCTGATTTAGCTGATCGGTAAATCTATACTGTTTTTGCTGATTTTTAAATATGTTCTCCAAACGGTAACTAAAAAAAATTTTTTGTTAATTTCTGTATTCTTTGATAATTATATATTGATAACGTGTTAAACAAAGTTTCTCTTGCCTCGTAATAGCAAAAAAGGCACTTGTCCACTCAACTGAAAATATAAAAATTATATCAGTAGAAAGATGTACACCCGTCCACGTTCCGATAATCAGAAACAACTGTATCGAAAGCCACACATAATGTTCTTGTTGATCAAAAAATACATAGTTGCCTTGAAACATTACTTTTTCTTCTAGTGTTTTATTTCCTAATAAAGACAATCGGTTGACAATACTTGGCCAAAACGGCATTGTTGAATTGAAAAAAAGTGCTTGTAACATATAAACTTTAAAAATAAAAATTTTAATTACATCATCATTCAACACAAGTTATATTAATAATTGATTCACATAAATTTTTTTTTTCTACTTACAAGCATAAAATTTAACAAACTTTTGTGCTCGTTTGCTATTTTTCTCTAGTATTTTTTTCTCATCTACGTCTGTAATTTTTTTCAAACTTCTTGTAAGTTTTGAAATTAAGGCATCCATCTGACGATTAAAATTCAATTTAAAAAATTTTTCAACTATATAGTTAAATTTTTCAATCCTTACTCGAGTTGAAGTAAAAAACAAAATTAGGTATCTTTGCATTGACGAAACTTGTGAAGTAGTGTATTTTCTACCAAAATCTTATCATTATTAACTTTGTCCTCTTGAATCAATCTTAAAAACTATTTAAAATATTTCTTCATCACAAAATTATAATATTAAAAATTAAAGAATCGTTAAGTAATTTGTTTACGATCGTGTTATACAACTAACAGTAATTTTAGTATAAAAAAAATTTTTTTATAATACCTGTGGTAATGATCCAAAAATGATAATACTGCAGATACATAGAAAACTTGTTAGTCTTTTAAATCTACTTGAACATGAATTCCATCCGAGGAAGTTAAAAGTCAATACAGAGTATTTACACCAATCATTATCAAATTTACTTATTGAATAAAAATTATTCATATTTTTAAAATTTATTGATAAAAAAATGCGATTGAAAAAAGTTTTACTCTTGAATATTAAAATGCAATAAGATAATACAGATTACTGAAAAAGACTGACTTACTTCTATGGAATTGCAAGTGAAAAAAATTAAAAATAATTTCTTTTATATATTGTAATGAATATAATTTTGTTAGTTTTTTTTACAATAGACACATATTATTACATTAATGGTTACAAAAGAATAAATGCATTAATTTTATTTCATGTATAGAATGCTGAGAACAATAAAGTAAGTTATCAAAGATTTTAATATGCATAGCTAAATAACTTCAGAAAAAAACCTTCTATAAAATCTATGATTCCAAGCAAACAAAAGAATAGGTGTCTATGCTTATTTATTTATAAATAATGTAAATATTTTCTGAACTTTCTTATATTAGAATTCCCCGTGATAAAATGAAAAAATTATAATGACAAATTTGGCCTTGTTTTATTTAAATTTTTTAAATTTAACTCTTTTATCAAAAATTATGGTTCAGCTAAAATATTCAAAATAAATAAATAAATAAAAATCTTCGTTGTATTTTATTACAGTGTTCCTTTATTGAAGAATGTAAATATAACAAGATCTTATTCGTCGTGTTAAAAATAATAGTGTGAAAAAAATTTTTTAAATTTGCACAAAAAAGATAGCATGTTAATTTTTGATTGCAACGTTTATGCAAGGTTGTGACGGCTAGTATGATTAATAATAATCCAATACCGTTACACTTGTAACTAGATATAAGATACATTACATTAGTGAATAAAGTATCGTAGCATAAGAGACCGACAGTTTTGCAGTCTGCAATATAAAAATAAGCAAATCAAAATATTAAAATCCATTAAATAACCATTTTCAATTAGTTAATACTAACATTTGCGAAGTTAAATAGAG
Organism: Leptomastidea abnormis; assembly: GCA_030522805.1. Lineage (NCBI taxonomy): Eukaryota > Metazoa > Arthropoda > Insecta > Hymenoptera > Encyrtidae > Leptomastidea > Leptomastidea abnormis. The sequence goes on from JAPYZE010000021.1 coordinate 30,822, forward strand.
ATGCTTGTGTTATTTTTCCCAAAGTCAAATAACAAGGGCGTATCGATCGCAGCATCATAATATTAATTAATTTTTGAGAATTGGTAGGAAGTAGGTACCAATCACAAAAGTAACTAAATTTACATAAAAATTTTAAGTTTTTAATAAGATGCAGAAGAGAAAAGGGTGATTACTTTTTAACATAAAAAAACTTACGCGCTTTCAAATACTAGTTCACTGTTATTAATAATTTGTTGTCCTAGCCAATTTGTAAAAAACGAATTAGAATACAATCCAATCAGTATCCCACCTCCGTGAAAGATTATATTCGTATCTTTTTCATACATTGCCTGAAAATTAAAAAAAAAATTTTTATACAACATATTTTTTAGATCAAATAATAAAAATTCACATTATACTTACCATGCAAATTATTAGCCCTGCAGAAGCCATTAATATAAAGTTAAAAATAATATAAATACCATTGTATGCATTTTCTAATAGATGTGAAACCCTAAAATATAATTTAATGTGACTTTACATATAACCAATTTGTTAATGTTTATATTAAAACAACCTGAGAGCAACTGCATGCATGGCAATAGCTTCTTTAATATTATTTTGAATATCTATCTGGTTCAACTGATTATCAGACTCATTATTTACTTGATGATTTCCAAATATATTTTTTAATCGGTAACTGAAAAATTGTTGTATTAATCTTTGCGCGTTAGCTTAATAAATGAAAATATTATATTATTGTCGATCGGTATGGCAAAGTTTCTCTTACCGAGTAATATAAAAAAAAGCACATGTCCACTCAACGGAAAATATGAAAATTGTATCAATGGAAAGGTGAATACCCGTCCATATTCCCATCATTACAAATATATGTAATGCAACCCATATATAATGTTCTTGATCATCAAAAAATCCATAGTTGCCTTGAAACATTACTTTTTCTTCTAGTGTTTTATTTCCTAACAAAGACAATTGGTTGACAATACTTGGCCAATACGCTGTTATTGAATTTAAAAAAACTGCTACTATCAGATAAGCTTAAAAGACAGAAAATTTCATTACATTTTATTACAATCCGAGTACCTATTCATTCAAAATTGAATCACAATTAAATTTTTGTATACATACAAGCGTATATTGTAACTAATTTTTTTGCTCGTTTGCTATTTTTCTCTAGTATTTTTTTCTCATCTACGTCTCTAATTTTTTTCAAATTTCTAGTAAGTTTTGAAATTAAGGCATCCATCTGATGATAAAAACTTTTTAATTTAAACGTAAAAATTTTTTATATATAGCAATGTTTAACTTCTATATCCTTACCCGAGATGAAGTTGAGAACAAAACTAGGTATCTCTGCATTGACGACACTTGTGACAAACAAAATAGTATATTTACTATCAAAGTTTTGTCATCAATATCTTTTTTTTGAAGTAATCTTAAAAACTGTTTTTAATGTCTTTTTATTATAAAATTGTAATCGGATTTAAATTGAAGGCATCAGTAATCATTTTGTATTCGTGAGGGCGATTGATTGATACAATTAATAGTGTTTTTAAATTTAGTAATAATTTTTTTAAAATACCTGTGGTAAGGTTCCGAAAATGATAATACTACAAACACACAGAAAACTTCTTACTCTTTTTAATTTGCTTAGATGTGGATTCCATCCAAATAAGTTGAAAGTCAATATAGCGTATTTGCATAAATCATTATCAAATTTACTCATTAAATGAAAATTATTCATATTTTCAAATTTTATTATTAAATTATGATTGTAAAATATTTTATGTTCGAATATTTGTATAGCAACTAAACAACAAAGATTACTAGGAAAAGATTGACTTACTTCCTTTTTTGAATTGCTATTCAAAGAAATTGAAAATAGTTTCTTTTATTTTTCCATGTATAATTTTGTTAGATTTTTTTTACAATAGACACACGTAATTAAATTAATTATTATGTTAGAACAAACGTATTTATTTTATATTATGTATGAAGCTTCGAGAACAATAATGTAAGTTATCAAAGATTTTTAATACTCAATAATTATTAAATGATATGTTTTGGTGAACAAAGAACAATTCTAGAACGTATATTTTTCATAACAAAAGCTTTAAAAATATTTGTATTTATATTCTTTAAGCGATTAATTTTCTATATCTAAAATGCGAGGCGGTATAGAATAAATTTCAGAAAATTTTTTCCATTAAACCTATTAAAAATCAATACAATATTAAAGTTTTTATATTTATTCGGAAATGAAGTAAAGACATTTTAAATGTGCGGTATTACTACATATACATTCTGACAAAAATTAAAATAAAATATAACATCACATTAGTGAATAAAAAACCGTAGCATATGTAAGTGCTGTTTTCATAATCTGCAAATAAATAAATAATTACAAATATAATAATTCATTGAATAAATATTTTCTAGCATGTTTTACGAACTTTTCCAAAAGTATACAATGATGCTATTGATATTTTTCCCATAGTTAAATAGCAAGGTTTCACTGATCGTAACATTATGATATTGATTAATTTTCGACAATTTGGAGGAAGGAGGTACCAATCGATAGAGCAACTACATTTACAAAAAATTAAAAATATTTTTATGAATAATCATTTTTTGTTTTTAAATTATTTAATAAGTTAAATATCTAAGCTTACGCGGTATCAAACACTTTTTCACTGTTATCAATGATTTGTTGTCCTAACCAATTGATATAAAATGAGTGAAAGATAAATCCAAATAATATGCCAAAACATTGTATGATCGTGTCTATGTTACCTTCAGATGTTGCCTAAGTTTGTTATAGAAAATTTAAGTATATAAGTAAGATTGTTCATTCACAGATATGCTGTTATTTAATAAATTATGCATATAATACTTACATAGCTGAGTAAAATTCCAACACAAAGCATAAAAATTACATTATGAAGGATAAAAAGACTGTGACATGAATTTTCTAATAAACATGAGCTTCTAAAACAAAATTTTTCAATTAGACATTCATTTACTAATTTAAATATTTTAAATTAAATAAATTAATAGATTGAACCTTAGAGCAATTTCATGCATAACAATAACTTTTTTAATATTACTTTCAATCTTTGCCTGGCCTAATTGATCAACTGTATCACGTGTCACTTGATTTCCAAAAATCATTTTTAATCGATGACTAAAATTTTTATTTTTTTTAATACAAATTTTTAGTGCAGTATTTTGAATGTAGTAATGAAATGTAACATAAAGGTATGCTTACCATGTTATAGCAAAAAATGCACAAATCCACTGGACACTAGATACAAAAATTGTATCAATTATGATATGAAACAGCATCCACATTAATATGTAACTGGAAATATGAAAATTAGTCCAAAACCAATATTCAAATTGATCAAAAATTATATAGTTGCCACGATATAACATTTTTTCTTCCAATGTATGATTTCCAAGTATAGACAATTGATTCAAGATTTTAAGCCAAAATGGAGATAAAAGAGCTCCTACCCATATCGCGAACAGGTAACCTGAGCGAATATAAAGTTTTTTGCCCTCAATCATTTGCAATGAAAATTATTTCATTATTTTACTATATTTCAATTACTTACATATATAAGTATAAAGGAAAGTTTGTGCTTTTTTATTTTTTGTCTCCAATATTTCAATTTCAAAACTATTCGTTAAGCTTTTAAAATTTTCAGACATTTTCGAAATTACATCATCTAACTAATAAAGCAAGACAATAATATATAAATAAATAAATAAATAATATATTAAAATCGCTGATATTTAAATTTTGATTTTGAAATACATACCCTTGATGAGGTAAGAAATAAAACAATGTACACGTAAAACCAAGAATATAGTAATACGATAAAAAACGTATTTTCCACTAGAATTTTTTGGTTTTTATTACCTTCTTGAATCAATGCTAGAAGCTGTTTAAAATATTAGCTCAAGATTAAAATATTAAAGTTACAGTATTCTTATTATATTTTTATTTATTAAAAAAATTTTATTCTACAACAAACAAATATTTTTGTTATGAGTGATGAATTTAAATACCTGTGGAAATGTTCCGAAGAGAAGTATTATAAGAGTACAAATAAATTTTGTGGTTTTGAATTTGCTTTGATGTGAATTTAATCCTAAGATTTCTAAACCTATTAAAGAATATTTGCACAAACCTTCGTTAAAATAATTCATTATTTTATGATACTGTAAAAGTTTGAAAATATTTTAAATTAGAAATTTTTATAATTGCAATAAAACAGTAAGGGTTGTAGAAAATAGTCTGTGACTTATAAGTTAAATCACTAATAAAAAAAATTTAAGAAATTTCTTTTTATTCTTTTTCTTACAGCAAAGGTGTATTATGTTTTACACAAAGAATAAAAGAAACAATAGTATAAATAAATAAAGATTTTTTTAAATACAATAATTATCAAATATTACGCTTTGGTGAACAAAGCTCGTATTTAAAAATTAAGTTTTTTTAAACTTAAAAAAAATATTCTATTCCTATTATTTATAGGTACTTTTTCTAATCCCTTAATTATCGTAATGTATATTTTACAACTTTTTCAAGGTTTTCATACTTTTTTCCTTGAAATAGCACAAAATAAAAACTGTTAGATTTTATTTACCATCAATATAAATTGAGTTAAAAAAAGCCGCTTGACAATATTACCAAAAAATAATTAAAAAATTCAAAGTACGGAAAATCATTATGAAAATTGTGTGTAATAATAGTCAAAGTAGCAGCAGCTACAGCATAGTAAGCAAGTTGTCAGGGTGGTGCGAGATGAATAGGAGATTCTCTCGTATAGCGAACAAAAGTGAGAGCTGATGCGCGAGGCGTCTTTAATTTCTTGGCACGAAGCAGCGCGAAATCTAATAGGCGGAAAGTCCGCGTGGCTGAAACGCGATATAGATGTGCCCACGAGCTTTCCGGGGAGACGCGCATTGAAAAACCTGGAAAATCTGATATATATATATACTTTTTATACCTACGTTCATGGTAGCCGCTCTCCCCTCCTCCTCTTCTCGGCTACCTCGATCGAATCGCTGCCGAGGCAGATTTCGACCTCCGGCTACCTCTTGTTTTCCTTGCGTGCGATTCATTAAGAATAGTCTTGCGTGTTCCATTCCTTTCTTTTAGAAATATTTCTTTCTCCAACGCTGGTAATATTTTTTGGCAAGGTATTTTTTTTTTTTGTTAATGCGGCACGATGTGCTATTATGACACGCGAGATGATAATAAGTAAGAATTGGGATCGGTGTATTGCGTCAGTAAAAGTACAAATTTATGTAGTTTGTAATACAAAATAAAATTAATTCTAATAAAACAAAACAATTTTTTTTGTAATTACAGAATAAAAACAGAAGAAAGAGGAGAAGGAGTAGTGACGAATTATAATTGTAGCCATGAAGAACTCGCAAATCTGAAAATTCGAGCTGGCTCTCTCGTGCGGAGGGCACGAGCGCTCCTTCAAGATGGGCGAAATCCTGGGTTCGGCGAGCTTTTTGCACAACGGCGATATCGTCAGCCTCTATGCCGAGGGCAATGCCTCCGGCTTTTTATCGACGCTCGGGTAAGTCACCTTCTTATATCTACAGCTTTATATACATATTGTGTACCTATGTATACGTATATATCTTTTGCACACGCGTCATTTTTTTTTTTTTTTTTTTTTTTTTTTTTATTTTTTATTACTATTCGAAAAAAGACTTAAGTCGTGGAACAAAATGGTTTGCTCGTGTGTTTTTCCTCTTTTTCTTTTTTTCTTCTTTCCCTTCTTAGTTCTATGCCTACCGGCGGTTCTAGAATTTTTTTTTCTTTTTGGCTTTTAACGTTCCATAATAATGAGCGGCCTAATGTTAGGCTGGTATACATATACGAGAGCTGCGGGCTTTTATATATCAAGCTGACCTAAATTCGGCTGAAATTTTGTTTGCGAATACCTTGGACTTCCCTCGGGGAAATGACTTGAATCGCGTTTTATTAAACCACATGCGACCATAATATTTCGCTCTCTACGAATTTTATTAAAAAAATTAAGAAAATAGAAAAAAATTGTTAAAGTGGGTCGCACGTGTATAATTTTTAATTTCTTTTAGACAAATTGCGTTAAATAATAAGAAAATGTGTAAGTTTTGCCAGATAAATTTTCATAAGATTAATTTATCAAGTGATTCAAGCGCATGTAAGTGTTAAACGTCGTCGGGCTAATCACTTAATTAGCTCTACGTCTATATTTGTCCCTTCTTACAAAACGTAAACTAATGATTTTAATTGCTTATAATTAAATAATTATATAGAAGAAAAAAAATGTAACTTTAAGGAATGCGCGCGTATATTGTGTGTGTGTAGCAGAATTAATTTTGTACGATATATCTGTATTTGGAGATTCATAAATATTGTCAAGCGAAGAAGAAGAAGAAAAAAAAAAGAAAAAGATAGAGTGTAAATATGGAGCGGTATCAATTTACGAGAAATAAATGAAACGAGCAAAAATGTAAATAAAACGAAAGAATAAAAAAAAAAAAACCAGTCGAGAAAGAGGAGCTGGGTAGTATATAGTGGTGTATATAAGTAGTGGGAAAGAAGGAGGGCTAGACGCAGGCGAGGGAATATATAAGTGACCGCGGTATATTACGTTTATGGGTATAAAAAGCCTGCGCCTCTCTCTTATTGTATTTATACTTAACCAGCAGTATAGCGCGCAGTATATAGCCGTTCATCCCGGATTCATCCTTCTCGCTTTATTAGACGCGATGATATTGACGACGACTACGACGACAACTACTCCGCAGCCTTTTACATAAAAATAGGCCATGTGGAACATCCCCTTCTCCTCCAACTCCAGATCATCCTTCTTTCGCTCTATACCATCGAGTAAATATAGGTATAAAGGAATATAATGTTATAGATTTCAACAACGCTAATTACCTTGGCCGAGTATAGTGAGAAATAAAACTGCATAAGCCATTGCTTAATTTAGAGTATACATTAGCGAATGCTTGCGTTATTTATTATAGAAAATTCGTGTCTGTCTCCTCTTTTATTTCTACAAACGGTCTTAAATTTTGAAATCTGAAATGAAAAATAAGCATCAAACTTGCTGCGATTTCAATAGTTTTTTTTTTATAATTTTTTTGGAGCGACGAATCAAGTGTACTATAAGCTTTATAACTGAAATATTTTATTATCCTTCGTTCCTTGAGTAAAAGGAAAAATTTTTTTTCCGCAATTCATCTTTTTTTTTCTCTTTGACGCTCGGTAGAATTTTCCAGCCACTTCACATATATACATATCCGAATCTATTTTGAGCTTCTTCGAAGCTAGAGCTATATATCCTACTATACTTTCCCTCTTACTCTTTCTCGCTAAACTTACTCGCGCGCGATTTCTCTCCACGCGCGACCCTTTTATATTTATCACCTCGTTATATATAATGATAATACGCCTCTTTCTCACTTTCTACAGAGTGTAACTTTACTCCTTTATTTATTCCCTTCGCGCATGGACGGTGAATTAACATACTATATAACGGATTATATTTATATAGAGTAGGATATATAAAAGCAGTCTCGTGTATTCAACTTCAAGTTCAAGGACTTGATTATAAACTATTTCGGACAGGAGTATGTGTGTTTGTGTGTGTGAGATATTATGCGTTGTCTGTCAGTGCGTGTGTGCAGAGATTCTGGATTACATTACATTAGATTTGTCTTTCACGGCTCTTCGCTCCTTGTCTTCATATTTTATCGCGACAAGTTTATTATACTTTAGCGCCAGCGGACTTTCCCTCTTAATCACGAATAAAATTTGTTTATTTTCGGCGATAGAGAATTTTTAAATTATATCGCCTCTTTCTACGTAGTATATCAACCATGATTTTTATTAAAAAAAAATCCCAGGCAAACTTATTTCTTTACTTTGATTTAAAAAATTATTAGAAAAAAGAACCAACGGAATATTTATTGAGGATTTACTTTTAAATCTAGGCGAGCACGTGTCCGGAAGAATAAAGATATATAATCCACGGCAATTTTATCGGTTCAAGCGTCAAAATCATCGTTGTCGCTGTCGCTGGTTGTATCGAGAAGAAAGAGAGGGAGGAAGGAACGGTGATGGGTGACGAGAATTCAATCGAGAACTCCCGGCTCCTATCCTACCTAGCGCCATCACCGTTGTCTCTCTTGTATGTGCGATTCTATCACGAGCTTCGGACGTCCGTTAATTGGCACTTGTCTTTCTCTCTCTCTCTCTCTCGGCTATCGGCGCGCTTTAATTGCCGTCGATTTGCTTATTCCTGGCATTATCTTTTTGCTCGCTGGTTCTCGCCTATGAATATCACGCTCTTTTTTGTCTCTTTTTTTTACAATTTTCTTGGAAATGATTTTTAATGCAAGATGAATTTCAAAAATATGAAAATCAAATTTATACAATCTTTTTTTTTATTGATAATACTATTTTCTTGTGTATGTATACAAGTGTGAAAAAGGCATGCACGACGAAAGTATAAATCGTCTGGACATTTGCAATAAATAAAATAAATGTTTATCTTTGAAGAAAGCTTGAAAATGATTGTGCTTTATGACTACTTTAGATAAGAGTTAAGACAAGTGTTTACTGTAGCAAACGCCCTGATTATACTTTTATTATTTATAGCTTCTTTTCAATTACGACTATACAACATCGATACATCTTTTTTTTGTAATATCATGCTATTAAATTAAGATTAAGTAATATATTAATTTAAAATAATTTTTAAAATTTCAATGATTATAGTTTGATTTAATTTATTTTAAACAAACTTTTTCTCACTTTATGAAAATGTGCCTGTGGTTTGATTATATGAAAAAAAAATACTCCTCGACGATTTCTTGTATTATAAAAGCACAAAATATTTTATAGAAGTATACGTGCGTGCATTTTAAGTATACTTGACCTACAAAGATTCATGAGTATACGCTGTTTCTCAAAATAATGAATATTAATATCTTCTTGAAAAAAGTCTCGCTAAAATTCGTCAATTTTAAAAATCATATTTGTATAATAAAAAAAAATGAAATTAATTATAAATATACTTAACTATATTTTATTTTTTCATTGAAAAAAAATGTTATGTACCTATAATAAAAAAATGCATATACCCACAAGTTTTTATAATTAATCAATTTTAAAAGTAGAAATATGATTAAACACACACACAAAAAAAACTAAATTAGTAAAATAATCACTAAAAGCCTTTTAGTATATTTATGCGAGCTATCACTGCGTGATTGAATAATTTATATACTGACCTACACTGCATGTCATCTTCTCAAATCAATTTTGTACTTGTTTTTAGTTGTGCTGCTCTACTTTGATGCGCGCGTAGTTCCTGCATTTTTATATAACGTTTCACATAATCATCTTTAATATAAAATATATCTTTGTTTTCTTACTTATATCTTACGTTTTACCACGCGCTTGAGTTTACGATAAACTATATGAATTCGTTATAACCCATTAAAAAATTTTTTTTCTTCGTATAAATAAGAATCGAGAGTCGACATTTAATTGAATATTGCTTTGTAGATTTACATGTGTTAATTATGCAAATTGACTAAAGTAAATTTAACATTCGAATAATTGGTAAAATCTACATATGATTTGAATTATAAGAAAAAAAAATTTTTTTTTTTTGATTACATATAAATAATAGTTGAAGTTGTGTTTGTTATAAGACACGAGCGGTCAAAGCCTGAGAGGAGCGCATTAGGTAGTGTCTAAAGATAGGTCAAAGTCACGGTGAGCAATATATCTTCACACGAGTAGATTTACTCGCGCTTATAAATCTTCTCTCCGTTAGTTCTCGCGGCTTAGTTACAAGATACAAATTGCTAGTTTCCTTCTAGTCTATTACCCAATGTATCGTAAAGTGTAAGAAATGTAAAGGGCCACTTGTATGTGTATACTTATACACCATAACGCGATATAAATATGCTCTGTAATATATACATATTATTTTTTTTCTCACAGATATCTTTTCATTCGATTCATCAATTTTTTAAATCTCATGAATATTAATCGGAAACTAATCGATACGCGTAAAAATGAAATTTTAGTGCGCGTCTGATCGAAAGAACAGACACGATTTTATAATGCTCAATGTTAAAACGAACATCCATCCTTACAAAGAGAGAGAGAGATATAAAGAAATTGAAAGTCAAATGTCTCATTTGCCCCTTTCCATTTACCTATTATATATCTATATCCAGACTCCGCACGTGTCCTCCCGCGTCTTTTTTTTTTCCCACCTACAAAGTTGAAAAGGTCAAGGTTTTAAAACTCTCACACAGTTTTTCTCGGGCTTACTGCCAGCGGATATAGGTATATAGTATATATATTTAAGAATGAATTCAACTTGCAGCTGCTGTTTCAGCTGACCTATCACGATCAACCGGATTTAATAGAGAGATGGGAAAAGTTTCCGACAGTTTGCTAAAAGCAAGATTTCCTTAGTTTGCCGAACTACTGAAGATTCCTTATCTATATAACCGGAGATTCTTGGTTTTAATTTCCTTACTAATCTACTTGGCTTGTAAATTGCCTCTTAATTCCCACAAATATATGAATCCTTGCGTCAGCTCGCAGCTTTCAAATTGTTCATTCGGTACTGATTTTAGCTGGGATGCCTGGCTTCCTATCTCTAGCCTTTGTCGCGCTTTAGCTTTGTGCTACTATGGAAAGAGCTTGCAAGCTCTCGCAGTGTGGTGACTGGGATCGATCCTAACCGATTACCGTGTGTTCTATTTACTGCGATATATCTCCCTCGAGCTTAAAAGGCTCAGGATAAACGAGTGGATGTATTTATATTTTAATCCCGAGGCATCATCTCGCATCTAGAAATAACAACCTGTATTATATCGGATTTTTCACGCTCGTCTTCATCTTCGCGCTGCAGCTCTCCGCAGCCTGCCGCAACTTTTATATTTATCGCGCTCTGCTCCTGAACTTTGTACAAAGCTGCTTATACCTATTTATGCGCATCTTTTTCTCATTTATCAAGCCAATAACCACACCGTATTAATATAAGCCGGCTTCTGAAATTTTTGATGATATTAGACAAGGAGAGACATGCGTTTAAACATTCTCCGAGCTGGTAGAATATCGCGAAATGGTAAAGTAAAATAAGTTATTTGTAGTATAGTTTATGTTAGATGATAACGTGTGAACAGATGACGCACTTCATTTCTTTTAATAGAAAGTCTACTTACAAGTCTATATAATATAACACTGTCGATCTAGTCTCTAACTGATAAGCATATATATTCTACTATGCTGTATATACGTATTTATCTTTTCGTATTTTTCCGACAAAAATTTATATAAAATTTAATTTTAAATTTAGTAATGTCGCTAGATAATAAAATAAACAATGATTGTTTATTCTTCTAAATACATTTTAACAGCATCGTCAAAATATAATTTTGCAATACTTAATTTCCAAATTGTTTGCTTTGAAAACAAACGTAAATACACAAATCAGTTTGTCAATTGAATTACCAGTTACGTTACATAGATGTAAATATCTATATATATACTACGATTTATTGTATAACATTGTTGTTACAACAAAAGTAAATGTAACGCAGCAGCAGCAACGTCTCGACAATCCTCAAGGGCGCATTTCATAACAAGGCCGTCCTCAACATTTCCGCCACTCTCTCACTTACTTTTCTCTATTATAACAGCTGTGCAAGCTCCTCTGTCTCTATTCCAGCTTATCAACACAAAAGTAGGCCTACGAAAGAATTTTTTCACAGAACTAGTTTCGTCATCCAGGGTGGGGCCATATATACATCTAAATTTTAAAACTGTCTTACTAAAACATAAGTGATGCAGCAACACCAACAACAACAACAACAACAACAACAACAACAACAACAATTCAGCTCTCTTTCTCTCTGACGCATCAGGTGGGAGGAGAGCTGCACTATTCGGAGAAAGCAAACGAGAGATAGAGAAAAAGAGAGGGAGGAAGTGCATCTCATTCCATAAGCAAAAAGCTCTCTCTCTCTCTCTCTCTCTCTCTGGGTCGCTCTTCTGCAGCTGTCCTACAACGCGCGCTATCGACCTGCTCTCCCGGCTGCGCCCGAGCTTGCACTCCGTGTACGCGTTTCTCTCTCTTCCGCGGGCCTATATTTCTCTCTTTCTACATTCGTGCGTGGGTGGCAGCGCAGCCCCAAAATATATGTGTATACTCAGCGGCCTAAATTATTTCTGTTTGGGAAAATCTACTGAATGGACCGAGAGACTATATGCTTATATACATTAGTCAGCGTTAAAGGATTATCATATATATTTAAATCAAGCGTTGACACGTATTCCATATAAATTGTCTCAAATAAATCGTATTTTTCTCTCGTTTTGCACTTTCTCACCTATTCGGATATTCCGGATTAAATGCTGTTTAATTGTTTATCGTTTAACGAGGAAGTAACTAAAATTAGAACTCACTAGCGAATTCGATAAATTGGTATAAATACGAGCACAGACCTCCCCCTCCCTCATCCTCCTCCTGTCAAATGCAGTTGAGTTAGACTCGGCCAGATGCGCATGTATACACGCGAGTGAGCGCTTCTTGTTCCGAGAGTCTAACTAAACTCCTGCCGCATTAAAGCTGCATCTCCTGGCGCATAGACATGTCAAGTGCACGCGCTATCTGCTTTATGAGTGGTGGATGCGTTGATGTATTAAATTTAAAGCAATTAATCTTATTAATTTTTATACACACTGTTGAAAAATTTGATTTTTACATAATTTTTTTTTTTAATCCTTTTAATCTTTATTCGAGCTTGCAATTAAAATTTATAAACTAGTCCTTTCGTAGTCTTTAGTATACCTAATTATTGATCTAGCAAGCGACGCCTCATGGACACAAAGACTGCGCACATGATTGTGTTTATCTAGAGAGAGTTTTGAGAAATTAGCTTAAATACGGAATTAACGAACATTGGTCTAGGCTTGTCAAAAGTTCTAGAAAATGAGGTTGAATATTTATTTAGAAAAAATTCAATTTTTACAAATTTGAAAATTTTTATTTAAGCTTACGTTTTTTAGCTTAAGAATAAAGCTTATTTTACATTTTTACATGTATATACATCTCAAAAGAAAAAATAGACACTTGTACTTTTATTTTACACTGTAAATGCATTGTAATAAATCGTCGTTAGTAGATTGAGTTCTTTGTATAAAAAAAAAGAAGAAAAATAAATTTTTTTTAATTAAGCCGATGTTTTGAAAAATTCTCTATATTTGCTTTGTAATATTTTATAAACTAAACTGTGTAGAATGGTACATACTTATTAAATTGGGCTAAATATATTCTGACAATAATAACATAACTCAGTAAAAATATAAAAAAATTCTTTCCTAACTCAACAAAATAAATAATTAAAGACATTAAAATTTGTATTTTCTAATTGCATTATTCAATCTTAAGCGTTAAGTATCACTTATCCATATTTTGACAGTATTATCCCTTTGTAGAGCGCCAGATGCAATCATGTTTAATTTTGGATGACAAGCTGTTGCCAACACAACATCTGCAGTAAAAAATATAGTTAAATTTTATTGAAGAATTAGAGAAGATAATTTTTTTAAAAATTGTATACCTTTATGACTTGCTAATCTTTGAACTAATGTTCTCGTTTGTAAATTCCAAATATATACTCCATGATCTTCCGATCCAGAGACTATCCACTAATAAAAATAAAATTGCAATAATTTTTTAATATTTAATGCATTGTGATATAACAAAATTCAATCTACTAACTTTTCCTCCAGTGACTGAAAAATTAGCAAATATGCAGTAGTTGACATTCTTAAAATCTGGATGACTATAAGTTTTTAATATTTTTCCTCTATGAATATCCCACAAGTGTAGTCTACTGCTTGAAGTTGCTATTAAGATATATTTTCCATTTGGTGAAAATTTTGCAAATGTTGTTGGCTGTCCATTATTTGAAACTAAATCTGGCTCAACTACAATATTTTTGAGAACTTTTTTTGTACTTATATCCCAAATAATACTAAAATTAAAGAAAAAAAATGAATTGCTATTTAATTTAACCATTCAATATTATAAAAAGAATAATCATACCATCTTCCGTCATAACTGCTAGAAACTATCAAACTGCCATCTCTATTAAAATCTACTGCACTTATCAAATCTTTGTGCTCTGAAAAAATTTTTAAACACTGTCCTGTTTCTGGATCCCATAATCGTACAGTATCATCAAACTATAAACCAATGAGAACTTAGGGAATATCATTATTAAAAATAAAGTAGAAAATAACTTACAGATCCTGATACAATGAGACTAGCATCTGGACTAAAGTTACAGCACAGAACATAATTCTCGTGTCCTTCAAAAGTCCTTAAACAATCACCCTAAAGCAAAATTTCAAGCGCATATGATTAAATTGAAGATTGAGATTTTAAATTTGAATATCTCTCTATCTCTCTCTACCCCAGCAACGTTGGTATCCCAAAGTTTTAAAGTCCTGTCATCAGAGGCTGATACGAGAAACCTGCTGTCGCAGGCCCAGGATATGTCAGAGATGCCTTCTTCGTGTCCAGTTATACTATTGTAGCGTACACCATTATCAACTTTCCATATGATGATCTGTGCGTCCGCAGCTGGAAAGGCAATTCAATTGTGGTTACATTCCCAAGCAGGTTAAAGTTACTAAAACAACTTACCTGCACTAGCTAGCCACTGTCCATCTGGACTGAATTTGACCGATGATACAGATTTGGTGTGGCCTTTTAGAGTACTTCTGAGCACGTAGTTGGACTCCTGTAGAATAGAAGTCATATTGTAAATGAAGAGACTAGAACGGTGCTGAGGTTATAATTTACAGCCGCGTCAACACTTACCGGTGGCAACTCGCTCTTGCTCTTGGTCCAGGACTCCTGCGCGTTCAAGGCCATGTTTTTTTTACGTTAACACTCACAAATCGCTATACGAGTGTGTACAAACTATGTATAAAAAATTCGTTTTGAATACGCGCCGCGTTAAAACACGTGAGCAACAGTTCGGCACTCTGCTCTCCACCCACACCCACGCAATAACAACACACACACACACTGGCTCACTCCAGAGTTCACATATCAATCGGTAGAGGCGCTATTGATCATTTTCAAATTTTCAAGTAGAAATTGAATAAGTTCAGTAGCAGTTTTCAAATTTTGACTTATCAATGAATAATTATTTATAAATATTTATTTAAAGTTTTTTATTTTTATAGTAGGCTGAAAAAAAAAAAATTACATAAATACAATTTCTAAAACATGATCAAATTTAAATACTGATAAAATATACGTATAGGTACACAGTTGATTATTACATTCAAATTATTACATAAATCATATTTTTTAAATAAATTTCAGACTGGTCGATGACCGATGCGTCGTTAGTCCGGAAGCAGGTGATTTAAGCAATCCTCCAAAGAAATTCCGAGGTAACAACACAAATCTTCGAAAACTAGAATTTTTTTTCATTTATAATTTAATAAAAATTGATTATATTTAAAAATAATTCGTAGACTGCCTGTTCAAAATATGTCCTATGAACCGCTACTCGGCCCAGAAGCAATTCTGGAAAGCCGCAAAACAAAGTGGCAGTGGTACCACCGACGCCGTTTTGCTCAAGAGGCTACACGTAAGCATATTCAATGAAAAATTTTTAATCCTTCGATTAATTTTTTTTCCTTCTAATTTAGCATGCCGCCGAGATCGAGAAGAAGCAAAACGACACGGAGAACAAAAAGCTCCTCGGAACCATCGTCTCCTACGGCAATGTCGTACAGGTGAGAATCGCAATATTTCAATCACCTCCAAAATATAATCCCCAGATGAAATTCTTTTGATTAAAATTCAATTAGAGGCATTTCATGGTCTTGAAGGGTCTTTTATAAAGAGCTCTCGACTTGAGATCGAATCAGTCAGCGACTTTGATAATCCGCAAGCTCGTTGACCTACAAAAGGGTAGGAGCGCCGGAAGCTTGGTGCTCATCGTAAACTCGAAGTCTGCAAAAGCAGATTAAGATACGCGAATGGCTTGAAATTCTAGAAAAATGTGCAATCTCGAATTTAATGCGAGTCAAGATGTTGACTTCGGAAATTTTATTTTAGGATTGTTCTAAATAATAATAGTGCGTAATTGATTTATTAGATGTCTTTCCTTTTATCTTTGTAAAATGAAAACAATTTATTGAATTTTTTTCCATTAAATTACTCGATGTGTAATTGAAGAAGTACGTGTATTGAAAAGTTAGAAGCAACGAGCCATTCAATAGCCTGAAAGAGGCGCATTCTAGTTCAAATTGAACGCGGAATCCTCTTAGACCTACGCAAATGACTATATTGAACAAGTTTTTAATGAGAAAGCTTTCCTTTCATCTTTCCACTTTCAAAGTCTATATAGAGATATAAGCTTGAATTTTTATTCTACTATTTTCTTTGTTTTAAATTTACTAGAGTTTTAGATTACGTTTCTTACTCTTCTTGAAATTTATAATTTCAAAATTTTCTTTCTCTTTTTGTTTCTCAAATTAGTCAAGGTGACTAAGAATTTTTAGAACATTTTTTTTTACAATTCGTAGAAACGTATAGAAAATTCATGTTTATTTTAAAAAAAGCAGTCTGGCATTATTTCAACTTGAAAACAAACCTGCAATGTTTTTTATAGCAAAGTGTCCTTGTAATAAGTGAAAATTCAAAAAATGTCAAGTACTACAGTTTCAAAAGAAAAGCGTTATACGAATGAAAGTATAGCTCCTGGCAATAGGTCTAAAGAAAATTTTCGAAAAAATAGACCACAAATGAATTCAAAGAAGCAATTTCACAATAATTATAATAATAAATAAAAAAAAAATTTGATCACATGCAGCTGCTTCACCTGAAGTCAAACAAATTCCTGACGGTGAACAAACGCCTGCCCGCGTTGTTGGAAAAAAACGCGATGCGTGTCTACCTGGACGCAAATGGCAACGAAGGCAGCTGGCTTTACATAATGCCGTTCTACAAACTACGCAGCGACGGCGACAGCGTAGTCGTAGGCGACAAGGTCATCCTCGAGCCGGTCAATGCAGGACGCCAAGGTCTCCATGTCGCTGCCAACTACGAGCTCAGCGACAATCCAGGCTGCAAGGAGGTCAATGTGGCAAGTGCGGCTACTTCCTGGAAAGTCACCCTCTTTATGGAGCACCGAGAGAATCAGGAAGAGATACTCAAGGGTGGCGATGTTGTTAGGTTGATATTATCTTCTTTTTTTTCATGTGTATTATAATGACTATAGATGTGATTGTTGAAAAATTTATTTAACGCCAGATTTTTTTATTTAGATTGTTTCACGCCGAACAAGAAAAATTTTTGACAATGGATGAATATAAGAAAAAGCAGCACGTTTTTTTGAGAACAACGGGGAGAACGAGCGCGACAGCTGCTACGAGTAGTAAAGCGCTTTGGGAAGTCGAGGTATCATTTATTTTTATACGCTTAGATTTGCAATCCATTTGCGTCTGACCAATTTTGACTGTAACTACTTAAAAATCTGTTCTCGGCTGTAAACTTGAAATTTAATTTGATAATTATTGAAAGTAATATACGAATTGCAGGTTGTTCAACATGATCCATGTCGAGGAGGAGCTGGCCACTGGAATTCTTTATTCAGGTTCAAGCACTTGGCCACAGGTCAATACTTGGCCGCGGAAATTGACACGGATGAGCCGGTCGAGATGATTAAAGGCAAGCGAGGTACGTAGTCCCGAACTTTTATTGATCACTTACCAGTCTCGTTGTAAGATGTCTATAATATAATCGATATGATATCTCACAGATGCTGCGGGTCCAGTATATCGCCTAGTCTCAGTGCCGCACAGCAACGAGATAAGCTCGCTGTTCGAGCTGGATCCGACGACGCTGACGCGAGGCGACAGCCTGGTACCACAGTCGTCGTTCGTCCGACTTCATCACATTTGCACAAACACCTGGGTGCACTCGACGAGCGTGCCGATCGACAAGGACGACGAGAAGCCGGTCATGTCGAAGGTAGGCTGTGCCATCAACAAGGAGGACAAGGAAGCGTTTGCCCTGCGCTCGGTCTCGCCGGTCGAGGTGCGCGATCTCGACTTCGCGAACGACGCCTGCAAAGTCCTCGAGGGCATCAGCGGCAAACTCGAGCGCGGCACGATATCTCACAACGAGCGCCGAGCAGTGACCAGCCTCCTCCAGGACATCGTCTACTTCATCGCTGGCCTCGAGAACGAGCAGAATAAGTCCGAGGCTCTCGAGCTCATCGTGACGAATCCCGTGCGCGATCGACAGAAGCTGCTGCGAGAACAGTACATTCTCAGCCAGCTATTTAAAATACTCCAGGTATAGATATTCGATTATTAAGTGAGTTTCAGCTGCAATAATCTACATGTGAACTTATGAGAAAATTTCTTTGTTTGCAGGCGCCGTTTCTCGAGTCGGCCGAAGGTGAGGGCCCGTTTCTGCTCATCGAGGAGCTTAACGATCCCCGCCACGCGCCCTACAAGTACATGTTCAGGCTGTGTTACCGTATTCTCAGATTGTCGCAACAAGATTACAGAAAAAATCAGGTACAGATAATCAAGGACTGCCAGTCACTTACTTTTTATAATTGTTCGATTGATGACGTAATTGTATATTAAAATATTTTTTTTTAGGAATACATTGCCAAACATTTTGCTTTCATGCAAAAACAAATAGGCTACGATATACTGGCTGAAGATACGATAACTGCGCTCCTCCACAATAATCGAAAATTATTGGAGAAACACATTACAGCCGCGGAAATTGAGACTTTCGTTGGTTTAGTCAGAAAAAATATGCACAATTGGGAATCGAGATTTTTGGATTACCTCTCGGATCTCTGCATATCGAATAAAAAAGCCATAGCCGTCACTCAGGAATTGATTTGTAAAAGTGTCCTTAGCGAAAAGAATAAAGATATATTGATAGAAACAAAGTAAGTTTTATTGGTTTATTGAAGAAATTTTTTAAAATCATATCATTCCTAATTTTCTTTTTTTAATTTATTGAATTATTTTTTTTAGAATGATGAAGACGCAAGTAGAAGTCGAAGATGTCGATGAAAGACATGAAAGTGACGAAGAACCACATATCACGATCATCGAGGAATTTGAAGTTTTTCTCGTATGGAACGATGGAAGTGTAAGCTGAGATGACATAAGAACTAAACTAATAATTAATTATATTTTTTGAATTTTGAAATTATTTTTTAGCGATCAATGTCTTTGAGCGAGTTATCGAGAGGAGCCAAATTGGGTAACATTGAAGACGCAGCAATATTAGATTATTATAGGCACCAGTTAAATTTGTTTAGTAATATGTGCTTAAACAGGCAATATTTAGCACTTAACAATTTATCCCCACATTTGGATATTGATCTGATATTGAAGTAAGTTATTTTTAAAAAATTTGAATAACTCATGCAGGTACATTCAAATTTGACGAGATAAAAAATTTCAAATATATTTTAGATGCATGGAAGACGAAACTGTGCCGTACGAATTGCGAGCATCCTTCTGTAGACTAATGTTGCATCTCCACGTAGATCGAGATCCTCAAGAACAAGTCACACCCGTCAAATACGCTCGACTCTGGTCCGAAATCCCATCTAAAATGAGCATCAACGAGTAAGTAGTAAAAGCTAGAAAACAAAACGCTCGTAAATTTAGCTGCCTACTGCAGTCAGACAGGTATTTTGAAGATAATTTTCATTGGCACTTATTACAGCTACGACACAAACAAAATGCCAGATCAAAGCAAAGAAGCCGTCAGAGCGAAATTTAGCTCTACGATAATGTTCGTCGAGGATTATTTGTGCAATGTAGTAACGAAAATGTGGTCTGTCTCCGATCAGGAGCAAAATAAACTGACGTTTGAGGTGCGCATATATATATAGTTTATGGCTCTAGTTTATTTCTCGTTATGCTTCATAAATTTTCATATTTATCATTTCATAATCGTTGCAGGTCGTGAAATTAGCTCGGGATCTGATCTACTTTGGATTTTATAGTTTCAGCGACCTGTTGAGACTGACCAAAACGTTACTTAATATTTTAGACTGCGTTTCCGAAAACGACGTGTCTGATGGAAAAGTGCCAACAGGAGACATCGATTGTAAGTTATAATATAATTGCTTTATTTTACTTAAAAGTTTATGAACTATTTCAATATTGTACATAATAATATACATTTTGTAAAGTTCAAAATTTTTTCTCTGTTTTACAATTTATATAAAATTTTGATAAATCAGTCCACTTAATTGTTGTACATATATATAATTTCCAAAGTAGCAATTTAATCTCTTTTTGTCATCTAATTGTTTTACAAATATTTCATTCAGCCGAATCCGTGGAATCGGAGAGCACAGGTAATCTTGTAAAAAATTGGAATAATTGTGTAATCAATTATTGTTTGTTGATGTACAAACTCAATTGTACATTTTTTTTTTATCAATTTGGAATAGATACATGTAGCTTGAAGTGTAGTGGTATAAATCATTAGTAAAAACTATAAAATTGACAAATATTTAATACGGTAAATACTTTCCATTTCCGATAGCCGAAGGTGGAGTTCTTCGTTGCATCGGCGAAATGGGTTCAGTAATGACGAACTTAACATTAGGACCAGCAGGCCAGGTGATAGCCGGCACTTCAACGCCAAGGCAGAAATCGACTGTATCTGCCAAAAAGGAATATCCTCTCGTAATGGATACAAAATTGAAAATCATCGAAATACTACAGTTTATACTGGATGTGCGACTCGATTATCGAATATCCTGTCTGCTTTGTATATTCAAAAAGGAGTTTGATGAAACGGAGAAAGCTTCCGGAGATGTGAATCTTGATCAAAAGGGCATTGACCTCGAGTCTATCGGTACTCAGGCTGAAGGAATTTTTGGCAGCAGGTAAGAATAATATTACGTAAAGATTAAATAAGACAATTACAAATTTAATATGATTATGTGATATTTTACATTATTTTTTTCATTAGTGAAGAATGTGCAGCCTTGGATTTAGATGGTCAAGGTGGGCGAACGTTTTTGCGAGTCTTACTGCATTTGGCTATGCATGATTATCCTCCCCTAGTTTCGGGAGCTTTACATCTTTTATTCAGACATTTTAGTCAAAGACAAGAAGTCTTGCAAGCTTTTAAGCAGGTATAAAATAAAAAAAATTATTGCACTTTTTTATGGAATTACGAAACTGAATAATTGATGGAAAAATTTATTAAATTATAGGTCCAACTTTTGGTGTCAGATAACGATGTAGAATCTTACAAGCAGATTAAAGCAGATTTAGATGTATTGCGTCAATCGGTTGAAAAATCTGAGCTCTGGGTTTACAAGTCAAAAGCCACTGAAGATCATGGGGCTAAAAAGAAGAAAAGTAACAAAGAGGACGAGGAAGATAGTACAACTCCAAGAAAACCTCCGCCTCAATTATCATCAATGGAGAAAAAAGGTATCTAAATTAAAATTTTAACTTAACAAAATTAATATAAAAAAATTTTGGAAATAAAAAAAATTAAATTAATTATCACAGGTTCAGCAATAGACCTAGACGTGGGACCACCGCTACATGCGGATCAAGCCGAAGAATATCGCAAGATTCAGCAAATTCTAATTCGTATGAATAAGCTGTGCATCCAAACGATTCCGGGTGGCCAAGTTAAGCCACGCAAGCATGAGCAGCGATTGCTACGTAACGTGGGCGTACACACGATCGTGCTAGACTTGCTGCAAGTGCCATTCGACACAAAAGAGGACGTTCGTATGATTGAACTCATGAGACTGGCTCATGATTTCTTGCAAAACTTCTGTCTGGGTAACCAGCAAAATCAAGCACTCTTGCACAAGCAGCTGGATCTCTTCCTCACACCTGGCATCCGCGAGGCGCAGACCGTCTGCAGCATATTTCAAGATAACTCGACCTTGTGTAACGAGGTCAATCCCAAAGTCATCCAGCATTTTGTCCACTGCATCGAGACTCACGGCAAGCATGTACAATATCTCAAGTTCCTGCAGACTATCGTCAAGGCTGAAAATCAGTTTATCAGAAAATGCCAAGAGATGGTCATGCAAGAGGTAAATTTTAAAGAAATATTTAAAAAAATTATATTCAGTGTGTTATGTGGCCTGGGTTATTTAAAAAATCATTTTTTTTTTCATAGCTAGTCCAAGCGGGAGAGGACGTTCTGGTATTTTACAACGACAGAGCATCTTTTAATCATTTTGTTGAAATGATGAGATCCGAGAGACATCGAATGGACGAAAGCAGTCCGCTAAAGTTTGTACCTCATCTAAATTTATAATTAAACATTTTTATTAGCATTTATATTTATAAACAAAATTTTTGTTTTAGGTATCATGTAGAATTAGTCAAGCTGTTAGCTTGTTGTACCATGGGAAAAAACGTTAATACCGAAATTAAGTGCCATAGTCTTTTACCACTTGATGATATTGTAGCCATGGTATCTCATCCGGATTGTATACCAGAAGTAATATTCTAATTAAATCATTTTTCTGATTAATAGAATTTCAAATGAAAATTAAAAATTTCTAAACAAATTTCTTATTTACAGGTCAAAGAAGCTTATATAAATTTTCTGAATCACTGTTACATCGATACCGAAGTTGAGATGAAAGAGATCTACACATCAAACCACATGTGGTCTCTGTTTGAAAAAGCTTTCATTGTTGATATGGGATTGATAGCCACAGCGACTCACGACAGAGAGCACGCGGACACCGCACTTGAGAACTACGTCACCAATTGTCTTATGAACATCATTACAACTTTCTTCAGCAGTCCATTCTCCGATCAGAGTACTACCGTCCAGGTACATAAAAATTATACGATTTTTTGCGGGATATTAAACTATTTTTGATCTTGCATTTTAGAATTAATATGATCTGAACTTTCACATAACTTTCATATAACTATGATATTTTTCTACTTGCTCTTCTTCTATTCAGACAAACATCAAACTAAAATTATTTTTAATTTTCTTCTTTTTTTTTAAATATTTTACTCTTAATTCAATGGATCGACTTGAATTTACAATTAAATAATTTTTATGGAAATTTATTGAAAAAAAAATTTAGTAAATATTCAGTAGCAAGACAATAATAATATTTACACTTATAACACTTTAATAATAAATGAATTTAATTTATATTTTGCCTTGCTTTACAATTGAAGTACGTCATGCTGGAGGTAATTTTTTAATAAAAATAAACGCAAAAGATGCATTTAGTATTAGACGATATAGAAGTATAGATTAATGTTAATCAGCAATATAATAAATTTTAATTACAATGTTCTCACACCAGCAAATTATGAACTAGTTAATTTTTATGTCGATCCGCAAATTTTTACACTGGCACAAATATTTGATCAATAAACGCAAATAATTCTTCTAGTTTCATATTTGTACATACACATGTTTTTTCTTATACTGTATTAAATTTTATTGTTTTTTATTTTTATTTTAATGCTGTAGTTTGTGTTTACACAAAAAAAAAAAATATTGATTTTTGCTTTGCATGAAAATAGATTTAAGTATCTAACATCACATTAACCAAGTGTTTATAATTAATTAAATTGTGGTAAAATATTGATGGATAACTTTTAAATTTCATGCTATATACACAATTTAACAAAATTTCATTGATCAATCAATACTAGTAATTTTGTTTAAAAAATGTTATATTCTTAATTTAAACAAAATATAATGTAATTCGTTATTGATAGATCATTAAGTTATTAATCATGGGTATAATAGATTAAATAAAAGCTTAGATTTAATAAATTATTGGTAAAAATGTTAGAATTGCTAACATATTTATTATTGATATATTGCTGCTAGTGGTTACATATAGTTAAGTAAATAAAGTAAAGCTAGATAAGCTTATAAGAGCGCTGTAAAACGAAAAGACTTACTGCTTGGTTAATGCGATCGCATTAGCAGCATGATCTGTGTGTTTCTTGGCATGTCCCATTGGTGTTTACTTTTTACTCTACTGCCACTCTACTACTCTACTACTACTGCTACTACTACTACTACTACTACTACTACTACAATCACCAATCTTCCTACTACTTCTACTATCTCTGGTGGGTCTATTATATATGATATGTGCACTTCTGGTGTTGGGTTTTGATAGAAACACCTGCACGAAGCCATGCTCTATTGGAACATGAAGAGTCACGAACGTAATGATAATTTTTTCCTTGACTATGTAAGTACAAACTTTGGTCAAAACACATATTTATGAATCTTTTGCATGAATAACTTTATGGGTAGTTTTTTTTTCTTTGGTACGATTGTTATTTTTTTTTGTGAATGCTGTGCTGTAAAATTGCTGAAAATTGAAAAAGGGCTGCTTATTCGGATGTATCTTACACTTTCTTTAAATACTTTTTCACTAAATTTTTTTTTTCAATTTCTTATTCTAAAGTTTATATTTCCAGTACACTATGTATCTACACGATATAATTGATTAACTATAAAATAATGAATTATATATTTTGATTTAATACAACTAGATTATTCATGTACAAATTGATAAAAATTAATATTTTAATAAGTAAATTTCAAGTTGTCATAAATGTATTATTTATGAAATTTGATTGAACAGACTCGTCAGCCAATATTTGTCCAACTACTGCATGCAGCGTTCAAAGTATCGCAGTGCACTTGGTTAAATTCCGGTCAGAGATTTAGCGTTGAAAACTGTATTAGAACTCTATCCGATGTCGGTACGTAAAAAAATTAATCTTATATTAAAAAGTCAAAATAAGTAATGTTTTAAATAATTATTTTGTAATTTTTCAACTGTAGCCAAAGGAAGAGGCATTGCGATTCCAACTGATCTTGAAAGTCAAGTAGCAACAATGTTCAATAAGGCTTTGATGCTCAGTAGACAAACGAGTAAGTGGTTACAGGCAGCTAAACAGCCAAAGGTGGAACGAAGCCAAAGTCAAGTAAGACAACAATTTTTAATTATCTATAAAATCCTTATTTTTAATAAATATTTATTCTACATAAAAAAATATTCATATAAAATATGTTTTTAGTTAATGCGATTAGATCGCAGCATCATAGAAGGCTTGCAGGACATCGTGTCACTGCTAGAAGAGCAATTGAAGCCATTGGTCCAATCGGAATTGTCACTGTTAGTCGATATTCTCTACAGACCTGAACTCTTGTTCCCAGTCGCAACAGAGGCGCGAAAAAGATGCGAAAACGGTGGTTTCATTCGACGGTGAATTTTTTTATTAATTTCACGAATGGATTTTTTATCATATTAAAAAAACTCGCTTAAATTAAAACTTCATAATCTCAACAGCTTGATTAAACATACCGAAAAATTACTGGAGGAGAAGGAAGAAAAGCTGTGCGTCAAAGTGTTGAGGACGTTGCGCGAAATGATGGCTATAGATCCGGAATATGGGGAAAAGGTCAGTACATGATAAATTTAAATTTATGCATGAAAAAGCTGTTATAATCAATCAAGCGCAATCAATGGGATATAATAGATGATGAAGGGGAAAAAAATGATGCTGCATACTTGTAGGATTATGAGTATTCAGTTTTGTTTCACAAAAAAACCTGTATAGTTTATTGTAAATAATGAATATAATCTCGGTCTGACACTAACTCTGTATAAAAAAAAATCTGCAATTTAAATTCGATCAAAAAAAAAAAAAAAACTGAATGCTCTCGCCTCGCCACTTATAATAGATAGATTATATATTTCATCGTGCATCATCGCAGCCGACGAGATCAGAACGCATCTCAGCATATATCGCAGAGTCCATTCTCTTATTCTTTGAACATTCTGCGAAAAATTCCTAAAAAGCTGTTGCCAAATTGTTAGTTTTGTCGCGAGTACATCGCGAAGAATCGAGTCATCTCTTTCTCTTTCTCTTATGTGTTATCTTCGATTCCTTTATGGCGACTCCTGCCTCCTCAACTTGGCGAGTAGCGCCCGGTAGACCTAGATTTGTAGATTAAGGTGTTTTCATGCTGCTCTCTCATTGAAAACGACGAAGAAGGAGGATAAAAAAGACTGGGTGGAAGTTGTACCAGCTGCGGTGCCAGCTGTAGTTCCCAGCTCCGAGTCTCCTCCAGTTCAGGTAGCGGAAAGTCCGCCTAGCACTCCTCCGGCTCAGGTGGCAGAAAGTCCGCAAATCCTGATAACCGAGAGTCCACCGAGTGACGATACGGAATCCGAGAGCCAGCCTTTGCTACTCCACCAGCATCATCATCATCATCACCATCTTGATCAGCAGGAATTACTGCAGCAGCAGCGGGTAAACGTGATAACCCAACAAGAGGCTACCACCACTGCTCCCGATGATCCAGCTAGTGACCCGTGCGATAGTAGGCTGCTCAGCTCGAAAGACCGCGCCCCGTACAAGCAAGAGGCACGACTCTTTCAAAACGTACTGATTGCCGTACCTTTTCTCTCTCTCTCTCTCACACTCTTTTTTTCTTTCTCTTATCTTTATATCTTTTTCTTGTACCTTTAAAGCTCTTTTTTGTTTTTTGATTATCCACTATCCTCGGACCACTTCTTTTCCTGCCAATTTTTTGACTTGAGATGTCCATAAATTACCTGTTTGCTTCCTTATCTATATCCCTTATTTATCTATTTTTGCCATGTATTTTGTCGCTAGACTACCTGCAGATTTGCCCGGAGTATACGTATATATATAAGACCAAGACACGTGCATGCGGACTCGCTTACTCGCTGATCAAAACAATATATTTTTTGATGCCCTGCGCTCTGCATATCTATCACGAACAATTATGTTTTTGTGCGAAAAGCCGCGTGAGACGATTTTTTTATTAGATTTTTTATATTTAGACATTTTTTTCACTCTTCTGTAATATATTTACTTGATATAATTAATCTTAAGACTATTAATTTATTTTAAAATTATCTTACAATTTACTATTCTGCTTATATTTAAATATTATCTTAAGCACTTATAAATTTTTCTTTGATTGCAAAAAATTTTACAAGCACATCAAATAACAATATTAAGAATATTTTTGTTTATATTAATTTACACCGTGCTACAAACACAAAACTTTAAATAAAATTAAAAATTTATTTTTTTAAGCACCTTATGCTATCTTTTCTCACAAAAACATTTCCATTTTCGTTCTCCATTAAGTTTTCATAAACGTATTTTCTCAAGTAATTTTGTAATTTAAGGGCATGAAATATGTATCGCTAAATATTTTCTCATATAAATATTATAAAAATTTTTATTACATATATGTATGTACAAGGTGTCAACTTGATGCGTGAAAATATGTACCAATACATAAAAAAACAATGTCTTTGATTATTACATAACAAAAAGAATATATATTAACATTGATTTTAAAAATTTTTAAATGTACATACTGGTAATAACTTGTTGTTTACTCAATATCTGTACACTATATGCATTACACAAAAATTTTAAGCTTTTTCTATATATTTTATAACTTACATTACTCTACAATCATTGAACATAAGTGTAAATAAATACATATTTGACTTATAAATATTAAAAATATATCCTCTCGTAGAAATATAAGCATTGTGGACGTAGTAGATTAACCTTTTATGATTATTAAAAATTGATCTTGATACACGGTATGCATTACATGTACTTTACTGGATATCATCCTTTATATTTTTTGATTTTTGTAAAAATTTTTAAAAGACTACATACATTTTTCTATTAGAATGTATAAGTCAGCTAGAGATTTTTGAATAATTGACAATCCAATAATCCTTGAAATTTATCGTAAATTGTATGCAGTAATGTAATGTTACATAAATTGAATTAAGAACTTCAGTTGTACAAGAAAAATAAAAAAAAAATTTATAATTCTTATAGGGCGATGCATTGCGAAATAATTTGTTATCAAGATATTTCGGGAAAGGTTTTCTTCAAAAGCCGGACATCGTCGACATCGGAACCCCTTGTACAACGCCTGTAACACATGGACCTGGAGGTAATTATTTTGAGAATTATTTTCAAAGACAGTAGTTCACTTTAAGAAAAAAAAACTTATGTAAAAATGAAACAATAGCAAAGATGCTTAGTCGCGCTGGTCGGACACTGCACGAGGTCCAGAGTCACTTGGATCGAGAAGGCGCATCGGATCTCGTCGTGGAATTGGTCATCAAAAGTGTTCACTCCCCTAGTATATTCGTGGAAGTTGTCGAGTTGGGAATTGCATTATTAGAAGGCGGCAATCCCATTATTCAGAGGAGTATGATTCTAAAATTAATGGGCGGTGATCTAAGTCAATCGTTCTTTAAGGTAGATTTATCATTGCGCGATTAGAAAAAAAAGATCAGATTTTTTAATTGAATTTTAATTTAAAAATTTTTGAATTTCTTCTTCAGGTGTTTTATGAAAAAATGAGAGATTCTCAGCAGGAAATAAAGGCAACGGTGACCGTTAATACATCCGATATAGCAGCTAAAGCTCACGAAGATAAAGAGCAAGGAAAAGAAATAGAAAAACTTTCGAAAAAACGAGCTTCAGGTATCTTTTATATTATCACTAATTAATAATATGAAATATGAAATAAATATAAGTAAAAAATCATGTACTCACAATCCAGATCACACTACATGAGACATTATTTTTGTTATTTTTCTGGCTTTACTTTAAATTTGAATTATTATTTAAATCAAGCTGCAAACCTATGATCAGCCACCATCTCGTATAATTTAATTTTGTTTATTTACGCTTCCACATTATAATTTTGATTTTATTCACAACGAATCATTGCACCTGCCCATCGATGAATATAACAACGCACGAAAACAGGAAAACCCAATGGCATTGTGATAACAGAGGAGCTGCGCGAGGAGCTTACCGCTGCCGCGGAATCCACGGCCCAGGCATACGCGACGGTACGAAATCTGGCCTCGGGCGAGGAGCTGAGCGGCAACGCGGTTCTGGGTCCTGCTCTCGAGGATATGCTGGCCGAGAAGCTCGAGCGACACCGGACTGGCGGCGCGAATACCAGCGAGCGCGACGAGGGTCAGCTCAACTCCAAAGTCCTCGTCATGCAACCCATCCTGAGATTCTTACAGCTGCTTTGCGAAAATCACAATCGAGAATTACAAGTGCGTTTTAATTTTATCCTGTTTCAGGCCTTACAGATTTGATTTCCTTAAATGGAATAAGCTTTTTAATAAACGTGTGTGCTCCACAGAACTTTTTGCGCAACCAAAACAACAAGACGAACTATAATCTGGTTTCGGAAACACTCATGTTCTTGGACTGTATTTGCGGCTCCACGACCGGCGGTCTGGGTTTGCTCGGCTTGTACATCAACGAGTACAACGTGGCACTGATCAATCAGACACTGGAGACTTTGACCGAATACTGCCAGGGCCCGTGTCACGATAATCAAAACTGCATAGCCACGCACGAGTCCAACGGTCTGGACATCATAACTGCGCTGATTCTCAACGACATCAATCCTCTGGGTAAGACCAGAATGGATCTCGTGTTGGAGTTAAAGAACAACGCTAGCAAACTACTACTGGCCATAATGGAGAGCAGAGGCGACAGCGAGAACGCCGAGCGGATATTGTACAATATGAATCCGAAGCAGCTCATCGACGTAGCCTGCACTGCCTTTCATCAGGAGTCGCTGGACGACGATGGGGATGCCGACGATTCGTCGACCGATGGAGATGATGGGGTGTCACCGAAAGAGGTAATCTCGTTATATTTTTATATTTAAAAAATTGATGAGTATTTTTTAATTTTATTATTTTTTTTTTTTTAACGATTAATTATCTTTTATCAGGTGGGCCACAATATTTACATTCTGTGCCATCAACTAGCTCAGCACAATAAGGAACTTGCATCCTTGTTAAAACCGTCGGAGCACAGTACTGTAGATCCAAAGACTAACAAAGCTTTACAGTATTACGCCTCCCACACCGCGCAAATTGAAGTAAATATTACAATTTAGCTACATAAATATAATCATTCTTTTAAAAATAAGACGATAGATTACATGACTGCTATTGTATCTTTTCAGATTGTTAGAAATGATAGGACCTTGGAGCAGATTGTATTTCCCATACCAGAAATTTGCGAGCTCATCACGCATGACACTAAGGTTCGCGTTTTTCATACAGCTGAGAGGGACGATCAGGGTTCGAAGGTTTCCGATTTCTTTGAGAGAACCGAAGATATGTTTAACGAGATGAAGTGGCAGAAAAAACTTCGAGGTATTTATTGAGGAATTATTTTTTTTTGTTTGAATTGAAATGAGCATATCAGAATGATTATTTACATTTTTCAGGACAACCAATGCTATTTTGGGTTAGCAGTTACATGTCGTTATGGAGCAATATTTTATTCAATTGTGCAGTTCTCATTAATGTTATTGTCGCATTTTTCTACCCTTTCACTGATAACATACCAAGTAAGATAAAATAAAAATTTTTAATTTTTTTATTGTTGAAAAATGAATATTTATATTATCAACTGATTTTAATAGATCTGAGTTTTCACGTTTCTGCCATGTTATGGATGGTAATGTTGTCGTCCGGAGGCATCTTCGTATGTTTAGGCCGAGAATCAGCTGTCCGTACATTAGTTCTCACAACGATATTAAGATTAATATTTTCAATGGGTCCTGAACCAACGTTATACGTTCTTGGTTTTATGACGGTAAATAAAAATAACTAACTTCCCACTTATAGCGCTATTTTAAATTAAACAACGTTTAATAAAATTTACATTTACAGGTCATTTTTAAAGTTGTTCATCTTATTAGTATAATAGGAAATCAGGGTACTCTAACTAAAAGTATAGAGCAAATAGTAACGAACGTCGAAATACTTTATCATGTGATGTATTTAACATTTTGCGTTTTGGGAATATGTATGCATCCTTTCTTCTTTTCAGTTCTTGTAAGTATATCCATATACCTTTTTAATCTTACTTTGATTTTATAAATCACGTCATGAAATTAAATAAATTTAATATTTTAATTTTATCCCAATTTAGCTTTTTGATGTAGTATATCGCGAAGAAACACTATTAAATGTAATTAGGTCTGTTACGAGAAACGGAAGATCCATTATACTCACTGCAGTTCTCGCCTTAATTTTAGTTTATATGTTTTCTCTTATTGGCTATATGTTCTTTAAAGATGACTTTTTAGTCAATATTGACGAGGAATTATTACGTAAGATAAATTCTATTTTATTTAAAAAATCTTATTCATATTTATTATAATTGTATTAATGTAAAATTGTGTTATCTATTTGTAGCAGCGACAGATGATGTCATGGGTAGCTGCGAAAAAGAAAATGAAAAAGAGAGTTGTAAAGTTACTGAAACAATATCAAGACTTAACAAAAGAAGTAGTGAGTAAAATTTCCAAAATAATCTGTGACTATGAAAACTGATTAAATTTTATTCTGATCAATTTAATTATTTATTAATCAAAATAGCCGAGCCAGAATTTATACCCAGTGCCGAGGTGGTTGATGTTGGAGGTGAATTGAAGGAAAGAGCTTGCGATTCACTGATCATGTGCATTATTACAACACTGAATCAAGGATTAAGAAACGGTGGAGGAATTGGTGATATATTGAGAGCACCTTCAAGCACAGTAAGTTTCAAGCTGTGCTTCAAAAGTTCTATTTAAATAATCTTGACTGGTCAGAGAATAAATTTTATAAATTTTAGGAGCCACTATTCGTCGCACGCGTAGTCTACGACTTACTATTCTTCTTCATTGTCATCATTATCGTCCTGAACCTGATTTTTGGTGTGATCATCGACACTTTTGCGGATCTGAGATCGGAGAAACAACAGAAGGAGCTTATTTTAAAGAACACCTGCTTCATCTGTGGCTTGAACCGTTCAGCTTTCGACAACAAGACCGTGTCGTTCGAGGAGCACATCAAACACGAGCACAACATGTGGCACTACCTGTACTTCATCGTGCTGGTTCGCGTAAAGGACCCGACCGAGTTCACTGGACCCGAGTCCTACGTCTACATGATGGTCAAGGTAAAGGGATCATGGGGCTTGGACGCTGCGGTAGGCCGTGTAGGGCGTCTCTAAGCTCGGTGTACTTTTACAGGATCGCAATCTCGAGTGGTTCCCGCGGCTGCGGGCCAAGTCTTTGGCTGCGGACGAAGGCGAGGGCGAGCAGGTCGAATTGAGGAGTCTCCAGTCCCAGCTGGAAATGACGCAGCAGCTCGTCAAGAACCTATCTCAGCAGCTGACCGAGCTGCGCGATCAGGTAAAAGACACTTGAAAATTCATATGCGTTGTTAATATTTAAGAAACGAGTATTACGATGATCCTTGGCTTTCAGATGACGGAGCAGCGCAAACAGAAGCAGCGACTGGGGCTCTTGAATTCAGCATCGGCATTCCTTCATAACGTCTCCTCCTAAATGTCGCATTTTATTTCGCCAGAGTATGGAAAAGAATGAATATAATTCAACGTGTCAACGAGCATTTAACAACGTTAAGTAAATAAACGCGTACGAAATAGAGAGTCGTGCGGTTTTGTTCCTAGTAAGAAAACAAATTATCTTGTACATGAATGTAAAAGAAGCACTAAATGTATATCGAACTTGATTACAAATCAAACTCTTACTTATATGTTGAAAGTACACGTGGAGATATGAATCGATGTAAAATATGAAGAAGCTGTAAGGTTACATGTGGTTTGTTTGGAATCAAAAATCTTCTTAGAAGAAACTTCAGATAATTTGCTGTGAGATTTTTAAATATATTGCATGTTACTTTCTATAAAAATCAAAAATCTAAAGTTGGATAGAAATTAATGAGAGATTCTGTTGAGAAAATGCAACAAAAAAAAAATCATCAATTTAATTGTTGAAACTTGTTAACGTTTAAATTTCAAATGTTATTTATCAATTTGTTGGATAAAGTTTAAAACGATTAAATACTTGGTACTTGGAGATTTTATTAAAATAAGCTATTGTTAAATCGTAAATGAAAAAATGAAATCGGTACCTTCATATTTCTATCAAACTTTAATTGTGTGAAAGTTTAGATTCCAAAAATTGCGAGAAAATGAGCTGGAGAAAATTATGCTTGTTGCTTTATTTGTAGCTTTAAGAATGTCAAATATGTCTCATAGTATAATATAAATATAAGAGAATTTATGAAAGTACATAATATAAATTTTCGTCGATCGAAGATTTTAAAGTCTGTCAAAGTGAGTCTTCGTTGTTATGTTCGTAGAGTATGAGAGATATTGATGATAATCGTTTAGCAATCATGTTTTCGTGCCTAGCACTAAAAACTTGTTGAAGTTCGTTTTTATTGAACGTTAAAAAGCCAATAGAAATAATATTTTAATCAAGTTGAATAGTTATTTTTAAAAATCTGTTATGTAAGAATTGTAGAATACTTATATGAAAATTCGGTTTGATTGGAAATATTGAAGAAACTAATGCCAACGATGTATCTGAATCAAGGAAAGAAACAGAGTAAAAATTGGAATCTCAACTTAAAACATGTATAAAATAAGAGAAAATTTTTAACTCGTTAATTTTAGATTTTAGAATATTCTCATCAAATGATATATTTTTGTATTAATATTTCTTTCAACTTATCTCTTATTATGCAAAATATAATTTCAAAGGTTCGAAACATCGAATTGAGTTTAAATGAACTTTTCTTGCAAATAAATTACTTTCTACTTTTTCGGTAAGATTTATATTAAACTAAAATATTACTTGTAAATAACATGGCATCTCAAGTCTTAAGCACATTCTCAAATACTTGCAGGAATATTGCAACTTTTTTCGTATTCTTTACAATCTACGTCTCAATGTTTGCCATTAGAATTTACAATTTCTTTATGTAAATGAATGTACGACCGAAGATTAAGTCTGTCTTTATGTTTAAAAAGAAATTAAAGGCTACTCTGAAAAGTTTTGAATGATGTACCTTCGTAGAATACTACCTAGATTATAGATTTTTTTTAACGTTAAATAAAGAATGTTCGTTTTTACAAAATCCGATGAATCTATTTTATTTTTATATGTATAAAATAGAAAAAAAAAATAAAAACAATACAGATAAACTAAAAAATTGTTCAAGTTTTTACATGCAACATATTTTAAGAATAACGTGATTACAGGGTAAATGAAATAATTTTAATGATAATTTGTTGTGCTTCATCTCGTTTTATTTTATTTTTTTTTTCACTTTTTCTTCTTCATTATATGAAACAATTGACTATTTATTGTGACTTAGATATACACGTCTATAACGTACATATAACATACAGTTGTTTTTTCGGAGCTTCAGACTGAGTCTTGTGAAAGATTTAGATAACTGGATTTATAGATTAATCATTTAAAAATTTTATTTCAAAGCAATAATTTTACTTTTCATTAATTTAGACACTTTCATCATTGTTTTGACGAGGTCGATGAGTTGGTATCTCAAGTACAATATCTCTACTATTTATTCACATTTTTTAAATAACGTCCTTATAATATGACTCAATAATTTTTGACAAGTAACTTTTTTTCTTTTACTTGCAAGTGATTTCCAAAAAAAATGAATATTATATGAAAAAAAATGACTTTTCTTAACTCGACAATCAGTCTGACTCATGTGGCATAATTTTTCAAAACTTCACACAAATCCAAATCTCAACTGAATAACTCCAGTCAACATAATATAATCTTAATACCTTTTGGAATAAAATAATCAAAATTTAATTTGCAAAACAATAATGTATGGCTGCTGGTAAAACAAACGAGGAAAATCAATACAGCGGGATTCCCGCAGGAGGAGTTGACGATGGAAAAGCGATCAGCGAATTGATTATCATTAGTCGAATTCCGCAGTTCCTTTAAGCGCGAATATTAATTTGTCGATGCAGGAGACGAGCGGGGGGTAAGGGGATGGGAGAGGAAGGTAATAACGTCGGATCGATCGCGTATATGTACATATATATGCATGCGTTGCGGGCACGACCGAGTGATTGATATGTCATCGTGCTAGTCGTGCTTTGAACCAATTCATAACGAGCAGGGAGGATGTATTGCCTAGTCGTGATCCTCCTCCTTCTCCTCCTCTTGCTATGACACAAATTTTCGTTGATTGTACTGCCTAGTCGTTTGAATTTATCGGCAACGTTGATCGTTTGATAGATGGAAGAAAAACTTTTGGAAAAAATTATAATCATGTACGTCTACTAATACGTTATAGTCTTCGATGTGCTTTTATGTGTCGATTATCGTATTGTGGAAAAAGCTTTTTGACAAAATGGATTTGGGCGAAGTTGAGAAATATAATCTTTCTCTCTGATTAATGGAGACGTTTTTATCTTCTTAGATACAATACGTAATCA
The DNA here is from genome assembly GCA_030522805.1 of Leptomastidea abnormis. Lineage (NCBI taxonomy): Eukaryota > Metazoa > Arthropoda > Insecta > Hymenoptera > Encyrtidae > Leptomastidea > Leptomastidea abnormis. The sequence goes on from JAPYZE010000021.1 coordinate 66,361, forward strand.
TCCTAAAGTACGCACTTTAACAGAGTTTGTTTTCCTGATGAAGTGACTTTGGACGAATAGTGATAAAATTGACGAGGTGTGTAACAAAGTGCGCCATGAAGAGTGAACAATTTTTAGTGCCTTTAATTAAATATTATAAACTAAGAATGATATTATAGTAATTAATGAATAAAAATCAGACAATGACTGCAACAACCATTAAAAATCTTTCATCTTTCTTTTCTCTTTTTTTTAAAAATTTATTAAAAATTAAAAAAAAATGTATTTTTATTTTTCAATTATGGTGTGTAAAGGCTACTTCTATTCATGTCACTTTTCATGAAAAGCACATTGACACTCTTGTCCTCGTTATAGCGCATGGTGATACGAGAACCGCGTCTACACGGCCTCGATCCTTTGAATACGAAATACTTGTTTTTTTTTCTTCATGGAAACGTTGCAAAAGGATTCGTTTTTTTTTAAATTTTTTATTTATATAACTACACGCAGCTTACGCTGTTTGTTTCTATTTAAGTTTTATTCGACGACGTATTAGCTTTCTTTCCTTTTTTTTTTTTTTTTTGTTTTATTTTATAATTTTTCTTATTAGCCTACGTTATTTATAAAGTAGGTACATACATTTAGTCATGTGTTTAGTATTTCAGTGTTTCTTAGTAATAATCAATAAGTTTATATATGTATAAACAATTGATCGTTCAGAATAACTTATGCTCATCACTGTGTAAAAAATTGTTTCATATAAAGCTAACGTATTTTCATTTACAAATAAGTTTGGAAAAAAACAATCTTAACAACTGTAACTCGTTGTATAATATTATATTTATGCAGATGATATAAATATCACTAATTTAAAAAATAAAATAAAGGTTGCAGTAAAAATGTTTCGCTTTTTATTATCAAGAGTATATTGTAAACAGCATTTTCTGAACGACAATCGACCGCATTAACAATAGAGTCGAGGGCTGCCTGATCAGGCGAAGCTCGTTCATTAAAATACACTTTATTTATTTATATATATCATTCCTTCTTTCCTTCCTGCTTATAAACACTTATCGTTACAACCTTATTTTCCTATCGTTTTCTTTATTTTTTTCTGTATAATTTACAACAATAATTCCGTGCTGCCTTAGACCTTAATTCATTGTATTCTGTACAAATTCTATTAAAACCTATGCCTCACTTTGTACATATAATTCTAAAATTTCGAATTCGCGATGTTGTGGAAGTGCAAAAATCTCTTTTGTATAATATATACAAATTTTTATGTAATATTAAACATTTTTTACAGTTTAATCAAATTTAAATTATTTTATTTAAGTAAATAGTAAAAAAATCTTTGTCTGATCAATTTTAGTAATACTAGTAACGAAATCCAAATCGAATTTTTTCATTCAAATTATTAATAATTTTTTTAGATGAATGAATATTTTTTTATTTAATTTTAAAATGTTGCACTTATTAATTCATCGAATTCTTACTAATTTTAAATTTTGTATTATTTACATTAGGACATTTGCTAGTAGTAGTGTAAATTTAAATTTTATTTTAGCGAAACATACCCACGAATTATTTCGCTATCAATTGTTTTTTTTTTATTGATAAATAATAATAAATAATATTATTTATTATTCATTTGAACATGTATAAAATTCATGAAATTAATATTGTTCACTAAAAAAAGGTTTACTTCGTAATTGTAAAAAAAAAGTGTAATTATTGCAATGTAATCCCTTCAATCACTCATTCGTTTATCATTCGCACTATTATAAATCGTCGACTCAAATTCTATCACTCGTCATTTAGAAGATCATAGTCACTTAAAAAATACAACCCCTCAATCTATTCATCAATCCCCGCATAAATGCAGGATTTGAAAATTGCTGATCAGTCATAGTCAGAATCTCAAGAGTGGATAGTTCCCGATAAAGCAGTCTCTTGTCACGCGTAATAGAGCAAGACGTGGCCAGCCCAAGATCGGTTGGTTCCTTGCATCAAGGCATTCCCTTGTGAAGCAGGCCGGCAATGAGTTGTGGGGTAGGGGGGAGGAAGGATTAGGGGGGGTTGGGAGGCTTCAAAGCCAGGCCAGCTCGCAAAGAGACACACCGCCTGACTGGATCAGCAAGCGAGGTGCTAGAGCACACTTCGCCGCGTGACTAGCTTATTCATGTGTATGTACAACAGGTCTAGTATACCTATAAGAAAGGGGGAAGAAGGGGGTTTATTGGGTGGCTGGTTTCGCAGCGGAGTGGCTGCGAGGGATGCGACGCATAGCCAACTAAAGTTGACGACTCTCAAGTGACCGTAGTAGTGGCGAGAGTACCAGCCATCAACGTAGCGGGTAGCACCAGCAGGAGGATGGTCAGAAGCGCATCTCCAGCGAGCATCGGCCGGGCCGAGGAGCTCGCCATCGCGACGTTGATGTTGCTGCTGCTGGGTGGGTTCTTGTTGCGCTGTCTCGTCGCGCTGAGACTCCGCCACCTCAGAACGTACTGTGGCGCGGTACGGCCCAGCGCCTGCAATCTGATGTCAGACCCCGCAAACGAGGGCGTCAATGAAGATTCGCGATATCGAGAGAGTAAAAGAATAACAGCCAGGTGTATAATATGTTTGTACTAGACTAGTGATGCGGATGCAGGTGGTTTCGACTCAAGGAGAGAGCATAAGCTGTGCGTGCCGAGCGGATGCGAGCAAATGTGTGCGCATAGTAGTAGTGCTAACGGGGGAAGGGGTGGGGTGTAGGGGGCTAGAAGGGGGCGGGTTGGAAAACTCCGTTGGAAATGGACTCTCGTGCGGGGTAGAGCTAGGGAGCAGCATAAATAACAAAAGTTAGCAGTGGCGTGCAGCTCGTTGCGGGAGAGTGAAATCGATAGGCGGAAGTTTTGCAGCAGTAGCAGGGAAAGAGTAAAAGAAGTGTGGGTACATACACATGCACACACACCCAAACACATTACAGGCGCAAGAGAAATGAAAAATAAATCTTACTTTACTATGACGGAGCGTATTTCCGGAGCAATGGTGAAGTTCTTCGCGATATCTCGTGAGCAGAAAGTGTTCAGCCTCGGTCCCTCGGAATTTGCATTGGTCTTGTTGTACTCGTGCACCGTCAGGTTCCAAGCTGTGCACGGTCCTGCAAAAGTAACATCGCTTAAGATAAATTTCAATCCAACCACGCCTCTATCTCTCTTCCTCTCTTTCTCTCTCTCTCTCTCTTTCTACGAATCATCATTTTACTTCATAGATTTTTACTTTTTTATGTTTACATTCTGATGGAAATTTATCGACGTCATTTTGGTACATGGATTTTTTTTTTTCTTAAAAAAGTACCTATATGTTTACCGTTCATTTTTTAAAAGTATAAAAGACAAGAATTTATAAAAAAGAAAAGAGGAAGAGTCAAAAGGCTTTATTGATAGTAAACGGTACCAGCACTTACACCGTTTACATGCAAAACAAGTCTAGCTGAGCTTATGCATAAAATATAGAAGTAGAAGAAGAAGAAAAAATAGCGCGTCTCGAGTCTCGGGTGCACTCTTACGCTTACAAAGTGGCTAAGAAGTCGGGTGTAAAAGTTTGAAGGGGGTCCCGAATGTCTGAACGTTTTTTTTTCCTCCCCTTCCCTTTCGCCCTCTTCTCTTGACTCTTCCATCTTATGCGAACGTATACTCACAGCGACCTTTACTCTACCTGTTTTTTTTCATTTTTTTTTTACATGCGCGTGCAAATCTCTCTTGGACCGGGGATGGCATTAAAGCTTTGCACGACCTACTTTTTCTTTCCTGAACGTGGGATTATTTCTTGTCGGCCTGACTCTTTATCCTATAGTCATACTCGTGGAATACACGCTAATACGAAAAATGATGTTCGCTGGACAAATTTGCTCGACTGCTTCTGTGCTAAAATTTTTTTTAGCTTCGAGTTTGGATGCAGGTTGTCCATTAAAGGCTTTTCGAATTTTTATTCCGAATACATACGCATATATACCGGGGAATTTGTAAAAGTAACTTTATTACCAACAACATTTTTACGATTTTAATTTAGAGGTCGTAAAATTATTTTTTATTTTAATGCTCTGTGTGCCTAGGTACCTATATATGTTATATGAAAGACTTTTATTTCAATTTTATTTTTCATTCCGGAAAGTAAAAAAGAAAGAAAAAATAATGATTATCATGCAAATGATCAAACGCTTTTATAGTGTTTTTTGCTCTCATTTTGTTCGCTGAAATATTTATCATCGTATTCAAAAACTTTTTATACCCGTTAAAAATTCACCTAATTTACCTTTGAAAGCAGTGTCAAACTTTCAACTTCAATCTATGCTGAATACTTTTAGAGGGTGGGTCAAAAAAGAAAGATTTGCTACTAAAGTTTAATTAACATATTTGGAAACTTTCAAAAAAGTATTTTAAATGCCAATTCACATAGTACACCGATCATTAAAATTTAAATTTCCATCAAAACTAGAAAAAAATTTAAATTTTATTCAAAAAATTAAAAAAAAAATATCAAAAATAAAATATTTGAAAAAAAAATAAATAATAATAATAAAAAGTAAGAAGAAAAGGAGAATGGAGAAACTTACTCGTCTGGGAGGACTCGATCATAATGACGAGCTCGCGATTCGCCGGCGAGTCGATAATGTAAGTGCACTTTTGCTGGTAGTAACGATTGAGAGCGAAGCTGAAGTTGGATGAAAAACCAGTGCGTATCTCGCCGTCTGGCTTGCCAACTTCGTATGAGCCACAAAAGCCATCCTGAGCGAACTCGTACTGCGCCGTGAGATTCAAGCCGACATGGCCCGTCGACCTCGACCACTCGATGTACACCTGCGACGTACTCCAGAATTCCACCGGAAGCCAGTCCTGTCAACGGTTTTAATTTAGAGAATTTTTTTTTTTTCAAATTCTTTTTCTTTCTGTTTTGTTCTATTTTTTTCCCCACGGCCCTGCCGCGCGAAATATTAAATTTAGTTATTCGGATTTTTCCGATATATGTATACTACAGTCGGAACTCGAGAGACCAACAACAACAGCAGCAGCAGCAACCAACGCGAGACTATATATCCCTCTATGAAAATAAATCAAAACGAACCGGTAGAAATTTTTCAATTCTAAAAACAAAGAGGGTTGGAGGCAGAAAGTCGAATTTCAGTGGTCGATCTCTCTTTCTCTCTATACTGGTTGGGTTGCTTGTTAAAAACAAAAAAACAAAAAACAAAAAAAGAAGCAAGAGCAGCTCACCCGGTTATTTCCACAGAGACACGCCAGCGTGTTTCCGTGGGTTTGGGAGACGAGGAGCAGATGATCGATGTTGTCCAATGGCTCTTCGCTGGCGCATCGGCAGCCCTGATCCCCGCATTGCGTCGTGCACTGGCTGTCGTGCGTTTGGTTCATCGTACTGTTCAGCTGTTTTCCGATTTTTTTCCGGTACACAATTGTAAATTAGTTTTTGTGTATTTATTTTTTTTTTTTTATTTTTGAATGAATGTTACGCAGCAATTGGTAAATCAAGAAAAAAATAATTACCGTGATGATGACGGCCTGATTAGCGGCTGGAATGAAATGTTGCTTGCATTTGACATTTCCCGAAGCCGAGTTGAATCTGTTCGCCTTGGGATGCACCACCATACCGGTTTTTGGTGACTTTAGACCGTAATAGTTAACGTCACAGTGAGTCGATGGCTGCTGTGTTCCAGATTCACGTTCTGCAATTATATTATTTTTTTATCATTACTTTTTTCTTTTATTGTAAAATAAATTTATTTGTTATTCAAAACAATCATAATATTTATAAAATAATCCTTTGAAACATTTCCATACAAACTATAACGGTAAAGTCGTTTGACCGAGATATATGGCATACACTACTCTTTGGCGGCTTTTAGCGTATACGAGTCAAAATGTGCACTTGAAAGAGCAGCTTTGCCAAATTTACTTTCCACGTCCCTGGCTGTTGAAAATTTTGTTTATCTCTCGATCTTCTCGCGCCTTGTGTTTCTATGTATAGGAGAAGGAGCCTCAACGACTCGACACTCTCGGAGCGGCTGTCGCGCGAGCCGGAAGAAGCTCGCTGTGTATTGACACGTTAAAAGTGCTCCTTCAGCCGTATATGTATACGACTGAACTCGACTCGACTCGGCTCGGCTTCTTCTCTCGTCCTGGTTTATCATAGAATTTTTCCCTTTCAACAGCCTCACCCACCCACCCAACCAGCATCTGTCCTCTCCTCCTCATCCCCTTTTTTCTCCTCTTTAATTTATTTGCTCTTTGACTTTCTCATTACTTTTTCACGCTTTTATTATTTCAGCCTTGTCTTAACTTACATTTTCACCGTTTTGACGGCTTTGAAAACGAGGTAAATAAGACGTCAGCTTTTAAGAAAATGAATCATTTAATGTTTCTTCATATTTCAATATTTCTTTTATTTTTCTGTTTTTCTTTTTCATTTTATTTTTATTTTCTTTTAATCAGCTGGTGGACATTTCTAAGAAAATGTAATTATAAATTTTATGTAAAACTAGTAGAAAAGGTCGTGCTATGTTCAGACCGATTTCCAAAGAACTTTCACACAAGAGATATACCATCTCAATTCAAACCTTTTATTCTATCCTCATCATCATTATTATTATTATTATTATTTTTACCCTTTTCTCACTCAGCAATATTTCCTCTTCCATTTTCCACTTCTCTAGCTGCACATATTTTGATAACTCTCTTGTTTGTCTCTACAATAGTTTTCTTCTATATCCTCTTTCTACATACTGCAAGATTTGACTCCCTTCCTCTCACTCTTTTATCCCCCACCCACAAAGTGTTTGACTTCCTTATTTTCTCAGTTTTCCTGTCTTTTACGCTCACAGCTCTCTGACGTCGGGGGCCGTCAATTTTGCGCGCCACTAAAAGGAAAGGAAACTCACTTCTCAGATGTTCTTTCATGTTACACACTGGAGAAACCACCTCCCCCCCTTTCCCCTTTTTACTCTCTTTCTCTCTGTGTACTTGCACTCTTATGAGGCTGCCACGCGCTTCTGCATACATGCACAAAGCCGCCTAAGCCTTTCTGACTTCGCGAGATTTTTCTTTGCCCTCCCCCTCCTTCTTCTCTTGCTCTTTCTCTACGAGGCAACCAAAATATTGGCTTTTATACTTACTCACAGTCTATTTCTATCTTTATTCATCGTTTTTATTTCTTTCTTTCTTTCTTTCTTCGTCTTGCGCTTGAAAAGCGAGCTGTTATTTTTCACGCGAGAGACTCAAGAATTTTTCCCGTTGCGTACAAGCATTACTCTTTTACTTTTTGATTTCAACAGCTGTAAATGTACTTTTTGAATTGATCTTTCCAAGCTTGTTCTTACTTATACATATAGGTGTACATACGTGAAAATTCAACAACATTTTGACATATTCACTTTATCATTTATGTAAAATTTTTGAAAAATAAGGTAAAGCAAAAACCAAAAATCTTCCCTTAAAGCACACTTCAAGTGTCTTGACATTTGAAGATTTATATTAAAAAGAAAACTTTGAAATTTTCGTTTTTATACTCGTGTGTAATGAATTTCTCAAGCCTTGAAAAAAAAAATAAAAGAAAAAAAAAACAGAATCTGAAAATTCCCGAGGATTTTTGTTTGCTTTACCTCTAGAGCTTTCGAACGTGCAAACTCCTCAATTAAAACTGGTTGCTCGATTCCAAAAAGAAAAGTTCTTCCTCTCTCTCTCTCTCTCTCTCTCTCTCTCTCTCTCTCTCTCTCTCTCGAAATCGTTCGCGTATATTCGCTTAATCATCGCGACTGCAAACATGAACGGATGGCCGAGTTTTCTCTCTCTCGTTATATTGCGCTCGTAACTTTTGTCGCGCATAGTCATCCCGTCGCAGCGGCGCCACGCGCATGTTAGCTCTCCTCCCCCCTTCCCCCTTTCCTCCTCCTCCTCTCAATATTTTATTTTTTATTTTTCCAACATCTCTTCTGACTCCTCCTCCTCGTTCCACTTCCTATTCGGCTTGATTGGAAAATTCGAGCTGCTGCGTTCGTTCGAGCAATCAGTTTGCAAGCTCGCTAAATTCGAACGTATGTTCTCGTCTATACTAGAGAGAAAGTAGTCTCGGAGGGGAGAGAATTGTGTGTCATCGCGAGCATCAAATCTCATCCGAGTCGAATTGCTCGACAAGTGCGGCTCGACTTGCACGTAGAACTTGGCATATCAGGCGCGCGTCGAAGGGGAAGGGGAAGAAGATCAAAGGCGCACTTGGATCGGAGGTGGGGGAGGGTGGTGTCCGCAAGTTACGCGCACACTTTAGCTCGACTACAGACTCACACGGTTGTAGCCCGAGGTAGCAGTAGCAACAGCAGCAGCTCTTAGTCGCTTTGAGATCGAAACTGGCACTAATGCGCGCCGCGTGTAATTAGTTGACACTGGCTGTGGAGCCACGACGCTCCACGACGTCCGCCTCGTTTAATAGGAGGGTTGGGAGGAGAGGAGGATCGCCGAGTTGCTACAAAGTGCAAAGCTTCAGAGAGGGGGGGTTCACTCTGTCTCCGGGCGCCCAGAAATTGCCGGGATCTGCATCGTGTGCCGTGCGCCAAGGATTAGGTCGAGGATAATCCACGTCAACTGGATTTCCTACTTGTCGTCTCTTTCATTTGCTCCCACTATCTCTCTGCCTCTCTCCCTCTCTCTCTCTCTTCTATTCTTGCTTCCAGCTCGGCTTCTCAAGACGAGAGATTACGAGGAAAGACGTTATATATAGTTAAATACTGTATCTCTGCCTCCTTGCAACCCCCCCCCCCTTACTTGCAACTCGCTGATCTTTCCAAGTTCTCCTGCGCGTTCGAAGCAAGGATTTCGCGAATGACGGGGGGGATTCTGTACTGACCGACTCTCGCCTCTCCTCCTGATCTTTACTACTATATATATAGGTATGTATTTCGAGGGTTAATGGAGCTGTTAGAGAAAAGTTACTTTGCAAGAGCACTTTCTTACTTTCTTACTTTCTTACTTTGGCTTGGGCAATTACGGAAATGAATAAGGCTGCGGATTAAGGGCTTACCATTGTGGAAATAATACGATACATCCATGAAGTCATCGACGCTGCCTCGTGTTAGTATGATTGTCATGTTTCTGCTGCTCGATGAGAACCTTTTTAAATCGGTATACCTGAAAAAATTCAAGAGATCATGTAATATGCATAACTAAGAAAGATATCTATGGCAGTTTATTAATATTGACAATTTTGTCTTTTATAAATCGTTATGTGTCTATGTAGCTATACATGCAAATTTCATGCATGCATATTTTGGGATATAGGTATATGTTTATATATATCAGCAATATAAGATTGAGTGCACGTTGGATATATATACTTATAGGTATATTTATTATTCAATAAAGCACTCCCAGAGCTTTCTCATACACTCATGTCATCCGCATCCATTTATATATAGATCCCTAAATATCTTACAGCCGTCAGACGTCAAAGCTGTTGATAAGCTTCGCTGGTGTCAAGAAATCCATTTCTGGCTCTTCACCCCCCTGCTTGCGAGCTTATATTATTATACGCTATATACCCCAAGGCGTTCCGTTCGCGCGCGCATCTGTGGATGACGCTCTAATACACACGTTATGACAAAAATCAATATAACTCACGGTGGCGTTGTGCTTGATAAATAAATCGATTATTATGATGATGATGGGATATATCGGAGGTTTGACCTCCTTTACCATTTCTCAAAAACTTGTCAAAATTCACTTGGCCCAGGTACATTTTCGATCGATCCATCTTTGTTCTATTTGTGATAGTAGGTATAGCATATAAACGCTATATACCTATATACATCCATTATATGCGCCTAGCGAATTTGCAAATCACTCCTCGTCATAGTCGTACAGTTCCATTGTCTTGAAAGTGAAAAGCTTTGGGAGTGAGAGGCTGGCTGGCAGCTGTTCGCGTCAACACACTACTCTACCTTAACCGACTTTAGTTCAGTGCTTAAGACTTCAACCAAAGCCGGAATATTCCATTTCTCTTCTCGATATATCGCGAAGTCGTCGTCGTCGTCGTCATCGTTAGCACTGAGACACAATGCCGCGCTTGCTCGATGGGCTTAAAATTCCGGACGACCTGAAGTATAGGTATAGGAAGAGGATATAATAGTGCACTAGCGCTTGCTTTAACGAGTGCCACGAGTCGAGTTCTACTATTATTTCACTGCAGGCTGCTGCTACTGCTGTGGTGACGCAAAATTTGAGGAGAACTTTGTGTTGTCAAGCATGGCTTGCTTCTTCTATATCGATTAACATTTGCGAGCCGGTAAAGAAAGAAAGACAAACGCGAGATGAAAATTAAAGTGGAAAAAATACAGCGCGATGGAAAATATGCAAATATAGGATCAGACTGCCGCTGCCGTCGCTACTGCGGCAGAGAAGAAATTCTTTCCACGCTACGAACCGCACCGCTATACCAACGTTCTTTCCGACCTTATTCTTGCCCCCCCCCCCCTCCCCCTCTCCCTCTCTCTTTGGTGGTCCGCTTCAGGGCGTTCATAAATCATCGAGAACAAACGATATGTATATAGAAGTAGGCGCGGTGTGCATTAAGCCCAGCGATAAATCAGACCGCGTCTCCGCCGCGCAACAAGCAATTATAAAAGCGCCAGAGGATTTTCGGAGACCAAACAGGCAAGAGAGGAATGTGAGGAGAGAGGGAGAGAGAAAGGGAAATGGGAGAGAGAAGCCAGTCGAGCTGAGTTTAGAGACGCAGAGTGGCGGAACATAGCGGCCGGATGTTTCGCTGGATGCAGTCGGCTCATCCGGATGCCACGTGCTGCTGCCACCGTCCATACCCTTCTCCTCCTCCTCCTCCTCCTCCTCTTCTCAGCTTCCGGACAGAAGCCAAGAACAAGCATACGCGATCCTCCATCCCCATCCACTTCCTCTTAGCTCTTGTTTTCTCTTTCGTATTAACTAAAATGCTGATCATGGTTTGATTCCGACATTACTCGAGTACATTATTTGTCTGTGAATTTTTATTCGTTTGTGTAATGTAAAGAGTCATATTTTGCATGAAATACATTTTAGTTTGCTTTCGCGACACTGTTTTTTAACATGAACTTTATTATTACATTATCGTGAGCGAGACGAATCAATATAAAGTTTGCGCACGTTTATTACAACACATTTTATTTTTATTTTAATAGGAAATTCGGTAGCACGTCAATTTAATTATCGAAACAATGAAAAAATATTTTTTTGCACATATATAGGTATTTGCCGACGGTGGCATACGCAATGAATATTTCAAATGATTTCCATAAAAAGATAGGTAGTAGCGGTGCAAGTGTTATAAGGGACGATAATTGCATCCGCAGTTAGGCTAAAGCCCGGGGACTTGTCGACCAAATTCATAACAGGAATAATTTCCATTACCACACTCTCTCTCTTGCTCTCTTTCTCTCACCTTCTCTCTTTAGAGCTGTTCGTCGAAGTTTAATCGAAATGTAATGCAGAAATTTCTGTCCAATCGAGAGACCTGTGCTACGAGTCTATATATACGTATATATAGCTGCTGCTGCTACTACTACACAACCACCATCAGCTCTGAATTTAATTATCTTCTTCGTATTTATTTTGCACTCCGAAGTTCGACGCCACCACCACCATCACCACCAAGCGTTGAATTCGATTTCAAGCACGTGCGGTAATGGAATTGGAAGATATACCAACGACAATCACGCGTAATAAGGGAAATTTGTATTTTTTCAAGAAATTAACAACTAATTTTCGTTATACGGCACGTTTTTCTCTGGGCTGCTGCAATATTTTTTATATTTAATATCTAGGTATGCGAATAACGAATTGGATGCATTATAGTGACTGCTGTATATTTATGCATGCTAGGATGAATTTTTAAAATGAAAAGTTTCATACAATATTCGCGTGAGTATTCTTTGACCAAATAAAAATTTTTGTTATCTCTTCTTGTAAATAGGCACACAGATATAGCGATACTTTCCACCCGAAATCACAGGGTAAATCGAACTCCGATCCTAAACTATCGTAGAGAAAAGAATCCGTGGCGCAAAACGTAATTGCACGCGCGAGTAATCTCGTATTTATTTTATCTACTCATGGGTCCAAGGACAGAGAGAGAGAGAGAGAGAGAGAGAGAGAGAGAGAGAGAGAGAGAGAGAAAGAGAGAGAGAGAAAGAAAGAGGATCGATTGTCAAACAGCGGATACGCGAGCGCTCGTGCGTCCGGTAGCGGGTTGGAACGGATATGCCGCTTGGCTTTTTAACCTGCACGCTTGCAAAAGAACATCACGAGCTGCAGCTGGATTGTGGGGTCAAGTAGCGCGTGGCTTGGCTAGATTGAAAAGCCCGGGCCGCCGCCCCCGCCGGCTTTCAGTTCGGGCCCCCCCCCCCCCCCCCCATGAGGAGACCTGCTCGTCCGGATTTGAAATTCAATCTTAAAAATGGAAATAGCGGAAATGGGTGGAGGGGTGAGCGGCAGAAGAGAAGAGAAGATGAGAGACGATGTGATCGAGCAGGACTGTTTACAAAATCAGCACGTAGAGGTATATCTGTGGTAAGAGGTGCACCTAGGCTGGGAATAAGGGGTGAGAGTTGGAGAAGGCCGTCAGATATTGGGCTGGTTGTTTGCAGCTCGAGGCCGAAAGATCAAGCGAGAGCTGCTGCTACTGCTGGGTGCTGGATGGCTCGACCTAAATGGCTGGCTGCCAGAGAGAGCGAGCGAGCGTCCCGGGATAGACACTCCCGGCTGCTGCCACTTCCGGCTGGCCTTGGCTAGCTTCAGCCCCCGGGGCTCGATTCGCATGCATGCATGCTTACTCTTGCCCAGATCAAGGATCATGTGCCGTCTCTCCTCTTATCGCTAGTGTAACTATGCCTTATGGCTGCACAAACACGCGAGAGCACACGACGCTTCGTCTTCGATCGCGACTTGAGACCGACATGTCGGCTTCAAACTGGTTATTACATACTCCTAGCAAATCTAGCATATATACGGATATGTATGCATCTGTTCGTTCTTGATTCAACAACTACTAGGTAATGTATATCCGTATAAGATGATACGAAATGTAACGATTAATTTTAATGAGATTATAAATTGTTTTTATTTGATTTTCATGAATTTAAGAAAATTCTTTATAAATTAAACATAACGCGACGTTTCAGCGAATAAAAAGCCAGAGGTGAGAAAAAATAATAACAGAAATGAAAGAGGTGTTGAGCAAAAGAGAGAGAGAGAGAGAGAGAGAGAGAGAGAGAGAGAGAGAGAAAAGCAAGAGTGCGCGAAAGAATAACGCGCTCGCAGTATTTTGTGGGAATTGTCGCTAGGTGAAGTACAGCCACGCGAAATGGCTGTGTGTACTACTATACGCTCTCACGACTGCTGCTGCTGCTACTGCTGCCAGAGAGCTAGAAATTAAAATAGATTAAATGCCCACGCCAAATTCCTCGGATTTTATGGAGCGCATCGAGGTAGCTTTAGTTTCCGAGATTAAGCGCATTGTGAACTCGAAGAGGGGGGAGGGGGAGGGGGGGAGATAAATTGAAAATCGCAAAGCCTGCTGATGCTGCCGCCGACGCTATTGCTATACCTGCTATATACAGCGAGCTGAGAGTCTATCCCGGAAATGAAGATTGGCTTAGCCAAGGATATGAATAATTTATTCAAGCCACTCTCTATTATTTTTAATGCACCAACGGATATATGTTGATTTATCAAATTTATTTAATTTATCCCCCGCGCTATTATTTATTTAGAGCCGGATGCGCGTAGTCTTGAAGATTATTTTTCTGGATATAAATGTGTCTGACCGTATCCCGGACCTTATCTACTTCAAAACCCGGTAATTTATATTTCACGACTGTATACTTACCGCAAAGTTTTTACGTTACTTTTACAGTTTTGAAAAATTGCAAAGTTGGAGTAATGTAGAAAGGAGTGTCTGTAACGCGTTTGAAAACTGGATTTTCAAAAAGAAAAAAAAAGAACTTGAAAATATTTCTGACTATATATACAAAACAGCGAGCTTATAAGAACTCGCGCGTATTCGTTGAGAAATATATATGCATCTTATGGTGAAACGATTCCACTTCGTTTTATTATTTTTTTTTATCCAATGCAAACATGAATTTGAAAGTTTGAAGTATCCATACCGGTAAAGGAAACGCGGTGCGGCCCAAGAAAAATGGAAATTAAGAAAGACGAGACGCAGCAGCGAGGACGGAAAAGTTTCGAGCGCTGGAAGCGATGGGAGAGATAAGGAAAAAGGAATGGAAAAAGAAAAAGAGGGGGAAGGGCGAATTTACGCGCAGTCGAAGAAGCCGATGGGGGAATACGTGCGATCGGCAAGGTTCGCAAGCTTTTCCACGCGCGCGAGCTTGCGACACGTATGGGGGACATGGAAATTGATGGAACGGGTCGCATCTCTCAAGAGACCCCGGCTTCTCTTCCTTGCGCTTACGCAATCTATAAAATGCTTTGGATGTATCCTGTATGTGCGTTGATACGTGTAGGAGGAGAAGGAGGATGAGTGCAAAATCCAACATAACCCGATTTCCCACTGGAGGCGTATAGGCGTATCGCAGATAGGGTTGGCTTAAATGCAATGCCGACATGCATATCCATTAAGTTTTTCTGGACTTTTTTTTTGGCTAAGAATTTAATCGGATCGAACACTTGTGGCTTTCTGAACATTTGGGCTTTCAAATGCTCGATGCAAGATTGATAGTCTTCTTCTTCGTCTTGTGCATATTATATTACGAATTGAAATAAAATAAACGTAGATTAATTTGTTTAAGCGTAAGCAGTCAGTAAAGAGGGTTGGGGGTTGAAGAGGGGGGAGAAGGATTATAATTTTTAAATGAGGCGGCAAATTAATATTTTCATCGTGGAATTAGGATGAGAGATACATTGGAAAATAGTATACAGTAACGTGAATAAATCATCCGATACGCTGTGCGGATAAATTGGATTTCATTTGTATAATACATTTCATTCGGAATGAATATTCGAGAGTAGGAGAGCTTTCATTTACTCTCTAAATATTATTTGAAACTGAAAGACAATACGTTCATTATGCAACTGTGCATTATGCACAAAATGTGTGTGTGTGTCTGCGTGTGTTTGGATAATTTTCACGAAATCGCTTGTATTGACGAGAAGCAAATTAATTATTGACACTAATAAGCATATTGTTCTTTGCGTAAATAAATCGATTATTATAATATGCCTATATATACGCAATTTCAAAGGCGAGGTGAAATTTCAAGCATTACCAACATTGACTTAATTACGATTTATGTTGATGCTCTATACATGTGTTTACAGTTATAAGCTAGCATTTGTACAACTTTGTAGTAATTATGCGTATATACAAAATGTTTTACTTACTCGTGTAGTAAAGTCTGCTTCTGCTGCGTTGAATCCGAGGTAGGACTACAAATTTTCCCTATGGGTTTTGCATCCATCGAATTTTTTTCGTCTAGTAAGCCATCGAAAACTTCAATTTGTGATTTACAGGAGGGTTCACTGCAACAAAACATAATCTCGTATTATTTATTTTGTCAATATTCGTTTTACTTTTAATTTAGGTTACGTGTTTTTTTTTTTACTTGTATTAAAATTGTTACGCTATCAAATAGCCGAGCTATTAAAAGTGAATCGATATTTTAAACTTTAGTAATTAATACTTTAGTTATTAGAAACAAAAGCCTACAAGAGAAATAGAGAGAAAGAGAGAGGAGAGAGAAGAAAGCAGAGAAGTACGAAACATCTTAAGAAGATTTAATAATTAACGTGGTTTTACTATAATCGATATTTTGAATTAGGGCAAGTTTAAAACTTGACTCGAAGGGAGAGAGACTCTTAGCGCTCTAGAAATTCTGTCAACTCTGAAAAGCCTTTAGTGGCTTCTCAACTGCCTTTAGCCCTTTAAAGTGCTTCAATAGTTAATCTTTTAAACAATAATCTTAAAAATTCGTTGTTTGTGAGCTTAAATTTTAATTAAAAATATAATTAAAAAAAAAAAATGTGAATAAAAAACCACAATTTTTAAAATAATTATTTTAAAAATTGTTTATAAAATTTATCTATTAATAAAACAAAAATAATTGTAATATAGTCTACATAATGTCCTTGAAAGAAAAATACTAACAAAAGTTTCATCATCAGGGACAGAGGGATTTACGTCTTCTCGGTAAACTAAAACGATTCTGCAATTTCGTGCGGGCGTATGTATGCGTAGACAGGGAAAAACCAAGTTTGCTTTTATTCCATCGGCCTAGCCTCTTGAGAGAAGTCCTGGTAGGTAAAACGCGCATCTCCGCGCATCTCTTATCCTTGTACTCGCGTGAAAAAGACGCGGCTGTAAGGACATATTCTCGAATCTGCGCGAAGTACTTTACCATTTCAACAGTGCTCGGGTTTACGATATTCTATTTCAAATTTATCCCGTTAGATCCGATACGCTCGCTCGACCAGGACACAACGTTTTGCCCCAACTTATTCCATGTGACCTATGCGCACCAGAGGTATGTACATTTTACCGGAATTATTCACGCCAGGTTTATCTGTTTATTATGTACTATTCTTATTTATAAATGTTGTAGTTACCTTTTCTTTTTTAATATTGTATATTTCTTAATATGTTGTTACAAGAGTTCAAAACATTTTTGATTTTATTTTTAATACGGTCTGACTATAGCGTTACTTAAACTACGTATACAAAAAAATTTCTTCTCGCTAAAAAAGGACATTGTTTTGGCTGTATTACTAATTACATTTTAGCGTTTGAAATTAAACATAAATTAGGCAGACAATAAATGGAAACTTGAACAATTTCGAAAATTTGCTACATAAAATTTTGTAGAGAGAAAAAAAGAAATTTGGCAAGCAGCAAGTTCACTGACTCCGACTCAATTTGCAAGCAACCTAAGAACCATGAGTTGTGCTTTATCCATGCTAAAGAAGTATCCTCCTTATTTAGTATTCGACTTGTTCGCTTATTCGAATTGTTTATGAGAATAAGAATCGAGAATCGATTGTATCCGCGGCAGCCTGGTTTAGAATAAAAATTGACCTGGCTGGATTTCCAATTTCCGTCATCCCAGAAGCTAAATAAAAAAAAAAAGGAGTATCGAATCGTGAGTAGGAGAACGAAGAGGAAAAACAAGTAGCAGCAGCATCAGTGCCACGTTCTACTCCCACAATCTGCAAACGAATGGTGCCCTCTTCTTTGCCAAATGCGCTCCTGCGCGCCTAGCTGACGATATTTTATTTATGAATCCTGCTCTCGAGTATTGATTAGTCGACGCTTCGAGACAATAAGAAATCAAATGGCTGTGTTTCTCGCGGCTCGACTGGTATACTTATTGCTGAGTGCGGCTTTCTCTCTCTCTCTCTCTCTTGTTTTTTCTCAGCAAACTCTCACTTATTGAGACTAGCTGGCACATCGTATATTCCTACTTCGTCACACATACATAAGATGCATTATCGTAATGAAAAAGTTTGACGATGTATTTGTTTTTATTTCTTTCTCTCGGCGGCGTGACTGCTTTATTTGGCGACTTTGTTTTACGACTTACTTTATAAAAAGAAAACTTTATTAGTGATCACATCAAATCGACATTTACATCAAACCTCGCATTTTTGATAATTAATTAAATTTAATCTCATTTCGGATGAATCTAAAAAAAGTTAAAAAATAAATTGATATGTATCTTTTTTTTGAAAAAGTTTATCAGGATTTGCCATGAAATTTCAGAAATTAAAAAGTGCCTCGGATACACATCACAAAGCCCGGAAGCATCCAAAGCACAAACTAACACGGATGCGCGCGCAAGATTATTTTTCGTTTCGTTTTCCAGCGCGCTTGTCCTCCCGATAACAATAAACAATAGTGCTTGTACTCGCGAAGTTGTTGCCTATGGCGTGTTGTGTCGAATATCCCAGTACACACGCTCCGAAAAGCGTAGACGAGAGAGAAAGAGAGGCCGAAACAGAAAGAGAAAGAGTAAAAAAAGATATAATCAACAACACGCGGGGGATGCCGCTGAAATTCGAAATGAAAACGTCTGCTGTAGTCTGGTTTGGTGGCGAGTATTTACGCCGACTACTGTATAAACAAGCTCGTTAAAAAAGAAACTCAAGCGAGAGCTTGCATCCCTCCTTCTCTACCTCCTCCTCCGCTACCTTGCGCACCCCTACTTGGAGGAAAAAGAAACAAACGAGAGAAAGAGAGAGAGAGAGAGAGCCAACTCGGCTCGTAACTGATAAGAGAACTAATTACACGCCGGGCGAGGGCTCGACGTGCAAACGTCGACCGTGTAAATACTAGTAATGCTTCGAACTCCTCCTCCTCCTCCACCCACTCACACCAGCTTTTCCAACACTATAGCCCATACTCCCTCGCACTGAGACTCTCTTTCTCTCTTATTCTGTATAAACTCCTATGCAGTAGCAGTTGTATATAGTTGTAGTAGTAGTAGTAGTAGTAGTCGTCGTCAGTCCTCTTTCGTGGATCGTGCAAATATGCGCGGCACTCGGGCCTATTCAGGACAAGTGTACATAAACACACTCAAAGCGTTAGCGAGCGAACGAACGAGTGAGAGCAAACGTGCATAACTAATTTAATTATTTTTCAGATTCTTGGCCTTTATCCGATATCGAAGCAGCAGAAGCAGCAGTAACAGTAACAGGCGTCGAAGCGCAAATTAATACGCCTGGCTTGTTACATGTATTATTTTCTATCATCTCTTCCGTTGCAGCCTCTTTTACAGAGTTATCGTTTATACTTTTTTTTTAACTCTGGTACCGAGAATATATATTTCAAGCTGTTTGTCGTTGTATATTTTTTGAGGAAAACTTTACGACTTTTTCGATGTACGAGCATCGCTACGAGCATTGTGTATTTGTGTACAATGGGGAAGAAAACTTTTTCAATATATATAGGTATTGATTTGATAGAATATTTTATTCTTTTAAAAATCAATATATCGGCTAGAAAGTGTTTTTGTTTTACGAATGATTTGTTAATTTATAATAAAAAAGATTTTGGTAAAATGATATCAAGGAAGATATTAATCATTAGAGAGGAAAAAGGGAAAGGAGATTCGAAAAGAAGTTATTGTAACTTTTCATATTCATTTTAAGGGCAACTTTTTACAAGCCCATCAATGGAACTTCCATTAAATCATTTTTCAGAGGTTCTTTGTCTAGGCCGCAAGTTTTAACTATTTTTCATCTCGAAACTTTTTCCGGCGGTGACAAATTGAAAAAGTTCATGTACTCAAAAGAGAAAACGGACGATTAAGCCTATTACCTACTGCTTCTCGCGACAAAAATGCGAAAAAATGTTGGCAACTCATTTTCGACGTAATTCATGTGGAATTAAACGCAGTCAAATTTCATCAACTCGTTATTAGAATCATCATTTAATTTCAATTATATCTTAATAATATTTCAAAGTTTCAAAAATTAAAAGCTCGTAATTATTATTATTAAGTTAGATTGTTAGAAATTTAAAATTTCATAATTACACATTAGCAAAAATTTCACGTTACGAAGTAAAATAAAAAGCTTCCCTAAATCGTCAGTTAAAAAAGATAAAATACAAGCCATTTTTTCAACTTCTTAGTTAAGCCCATGTAATAAACGTACCTGAGCGTGTAGTTGACCAAAGACGCATGAGCGGTATCGTATTCGCGGCCGAGGAGACTAAGCCGGCAGGTGGAAGGTGGTTCCACGGTGGCTCGACCTCGAGTACTGTGCATACCCATTCTCACTCGTTCACCACTGGTCTCGAAGTCGCAATTGGACGAGGTAAAGCTGGAACGGTAGGAGCTCGAAGTTCCGTGGCGTAGCGCCGGCTGCTGGACACTCAGACTACTGCTCGTAGACGAGTAACTTTCAGCCATGATTATGCTGCTTGTTGAGCGCATTATTTCCTCTGTGCAATAAAATTGCAAAAAAATTTTTTTTTGTTCTTAACAAATTTTTAAAAAAATTATAGAAAGTAGTTTTAGTAATGTTCAGACTCGGAAAGAGTTATTTCTGAACTTATCTTTGTAGTTTAATAGTAAAGATTATTTTTTTTTCGAAAATAAATAAAAATATTTTAGTCATTGAAATTTGGCTAATTAGATTAGTCAAAAGACAAGAGTTAAGTAAGAAACTTCGAAGCGAAAGCTCCCCGGTATAGCAGGTCGAGTTTTGACAACTGAAAATTTAAAAATCCAAACAACAACAACAAGAACAACAATCTTGTAAGTTACTTACGGGCTTTACTCGTCGTCTCAATGGTGGTAGTAGTGGGTGCCTCGGTAGTCAGTTCAACAAAATTTAGCGTCGCGACAAAGCCGTTGTAGTCGAAAGGAGAAACTTCAGGCCCGGATCTGTAAGCATCGAGAAAGCGCAAGTTCAAGCCCGTGACGAAAGTCTTCGAGGCAAAAGCCACTGGCGCGATAAACAAATTTCCTGAGAGCTACCACTAGCAGCAGTAGACTTTTTGAAATTAAGAAAGCAGCTCTCGACCCTCGGTTCTCTACTTGCCAGTTATTTATTCTTGCTTTTAAGATTTGCATTTTTAAATTACGATGATTTTACAAAGAGAGAGAGAGAGAGAGAGAGAGAGAGAGAGAGAGAGAGAGAGAGTGAGACCAGTCTGCTGCTGCTGGTATTAGTTATTTACGAGAATGACATTTAGAAGGGACCGCACCACGTTATACGTTCTTTTAAAATAAAGTTCAACCACTTTTACGGATGCTTTTTACAATATTCAAAAAATAAAATACATTACGTAGTCCGCGGAGCTTTATCGCATTGCATCGTCATCCTCCGGAAATAAAGTTTCTCGATTGTCACAAACGAAATATCACGGACAAAGAAAAACAAGAAAAACTTTGAGGAAGAAAAACAATCGAGTTTCGTCAGTCTGCGTGCTGACAAAACGGTTAACCAGGCGCGAAGGAAGTGAGCTTAAATACCGAAATTCAACGAGAAGAGCTCGGCCAACGTGGACGACGCTGCCTTTCTTCCTCTCGCAGAGGGTCTTCAGTAAAGCGCTGCTGGTTGTCGGTCCCGCGTATACGGCAATGTAATTACTCGTGCAGTGCCTGAAACAACAAAAATAAACAATGCTTGGTGAGTTTTTTTCAAAAAGACTCGCACATGAAATTGTGAGCTTGCAAGCTCACCTCCCTGACTTTTCACTCCTTTGTTTTTTGTAAATTATTATTTTTTTTTTTATTCCGAGTTTAAACGTAAAAACCCAGAAGCTGCGAAGTTGGAAATAAAATTACAACTCGAAGCGGTGAGGAAAATTAATTTACGGCCAAGTCGCCTGTTTCCTTAAAGCTCGAGCATTATGTCTTTGTCGGAGAGCGAATTGCCTTAAGAAAACGTTCGAAGCCGTCTCAGAGCTGTTAAATTGCTTCGAGCGCTTCGATAATTGCAATATTAACGCTGTTGCATTTTTAAAGGGCTCTTAATTGGCCGTCAGATTAAAATTAAATTTTCTAGCGTGTCTTTGTTAAAACAGCAGTGGACCCGCGCAGAAAATTCGATCCCCATGAAAACTACCACGCTTCACCCTTGAGGCCAAGGAGACAAATGCTGATGAAGTTTTCCCATAAAATAAATCAGGCTATAGAGCTTTACTTAATTTTAGTATAGCTCTCTATTTTTGCTCTTCTTTTCTTTTTATTTTCTCTTTCGCAACTTTTCATTTTTTTGTAACTGGGATAACGATGTGCTTTTTCAAAAAGATACCGGTCTTTTTTGTTGATGTAAATTTTCAGTTCATGCGCAAGTCTGGTTTCAAACTTTTTAAAATTATTTCAGCGCATGTAAACAAAACTTAACCACACAACGTCCTTCCTGTCTTCGTTTACCAACTAGGAAAAAAAGTGATTTCGAAAAATAGTCAGTTGGAAAAACAAATGTTCGAAAATATCGGAACAAGGCCAATTTAGCCTGAGCTGGGGGAAAATATCGGAAAAACAGTAAAGAGAGAAGAGCTTCGAAGTGAGCCTCCCCCTCTCCTGAAGCTGGCGCCGGCCGCGGCAAATAGTTTTACGCCATTTTCCGCCTGGCCGAGCCGCTTAGCGGGAGAAAATCGGATATCCCGCTCGGCTCTTTTGGCCCAAGGCACACACATATACACACATACACGTTCCACGTACACACATACACACACATGACTCGGGACGGACTTTTCAAATGCAGTTTTCGCGAACTCGAGCTGAGCTGCAGCACAAAATCGAATAGTAGACCTCTCTGCTCGGGCGTATATTGCCGTGAAACGCGCCGGGCTTGCGACACGCTACGTTTGACGCGCGATGTTTTCTATTTCGAATAACACGAATAGGTATATCCGCATACAGTTTATTTGTTTGTATTAAATACTTTTTTTATCAAGTTTTTTTATTGTGTGCATAAAAAAAAGGTCTCGATTTACAGATGCCTTTTACAGAGATAAAAGTAAAAATCACGGAAACATCTCTTTGGTGTAGTAAGCGTAAGGGAGAAAGAGAGAGGAAGGCAATTGGTATGCAAATTGTGAAGCGATTAAAGGCCCGCCGGGAAGAGTATTAAACGCCTAGAGTTGGGGAAATGCGATGTTGTGTTGCGCGCGAACTCGATGATTCTATTAATTAAGCAAAACTACGTATAACAAGTGCAGCACACGCTTATGTTAGTATTCAGGAATGGTGCCATAGTCGTGATTTTTTAATAGTATTCTTTGGTTTTGTACATGGATTTTATGTTAGTTCAGCCATTAATTAAGATTGTTTTGTTTTGTTTTTCCAGAATTTTATCGATAAGTACTGAGGCGTTAAAATAGTTATTATTATTATTATTATTTAAGTAACAAAAATAATGAAACTTAAATTGTAAAATGTAGTTTAATAGTTAAGTTTGATTTATTTTTTGAGTCATCGATGTTAAAAAAAAGATGTTTCAAACTTTATTTAACAGTAAAGTGCAAAATAAATAAGAAATTGAAGAATTTACAAAAGTTTAGCGAAGAAGTAAATAAAAAAAGAAAATAAAAACAGTAAAGTTGAGTTTGAAGCAAAGGTGTTTAAGTAAATAAAATAGAAAGACGATAAAAAAAAGAAAAACAGTTTCGCAGATGTATAAAATATTTAGACAAAATGAAAATGAAACAAGATTATAAAAAAAAAGGAAAAAGATAACGTAATAAACGATTAAATAAGTAAATCAAGAAATATGAAACTAGAGATGTATTATTTCGATAATATTAAAGCTCGTTAAGCAGGACGTCGGCGGCGCGGATAGGTATATTGAAAAATAAACACAAACTAACTAATTAACCTGCTTACTCTCTTACTGTAATTAACTTCTCGTTAAACTCTAAGGCGATTAATAATTTTTTTTTTCCAAAGCTACCAACACAATATTAAAAGCTTCATCTCGCGAGATGAATGAAAACTGTAATTAGACTTCTTCGTTTGGCGCCACAGAGTTTTCAAAAATTAAAAAAAAAAAAGGGAATTACTTTATCGCCGCATACGATTTCTCGCTCAGTTGCAGTCGTTGGCACGCAAATCTGGCAAATCATCCACTCCATGGCGCTAAACTGAATTTTATAATTAAGCAGTCGAAAAAAAAGGGAAAATGAAAAAGTTAGAGGGTCAAAGTATCGCGATGAGATGGTATGCAGATCAAGAAGATTACTGCAGTCACTAATTTGAAAACGATTCAGACTCGTGCAACGCCTTTTTTCCCTCAACGTCACGGAAAACGACATTCTGAGCAAAAAAGTGAGCCGCCAAGCAAATTATCTTTTAAAGGGCTCAAGAGAGA
This sequence comes from Leptomastidea abnormis, assembly GCA_030522805.1. Taxonomy (NCBI): domain Eukaryota; kingdom Metazoa; phylum Arthropoda; class Insecta; order Hymenoptera; family Encyrtidae; genus Leptomastidea; species Leptomastidea abnormis. Next base: position 90,213 of record JAPYZE010000021.1, read on the forward strand.
GAGAGAGAAAGGAAGAGAGAGAGCTGGAATGTCTCTTTTTTTTCGCGAGGATGTCTCTTGTGCATTTTTGTGCCGATAGTAGAAAGAAGGCTGGAGTAAAGTAAGTTGTAGACGTCGCTTTCTCGTTGAGCTGTTCCCCTTGAGCTGCTCTAATGCGCTTTGAATCCGCGGGTGTGGCAAAGTAACATCCATGCGCGCGGATAATCTGGTTAAAATTGCGTCTCGCGTAAACGTATCATTCTGTAATTCTCCTTTGCGTGGTGGTGGTGCCGGCGCCGTCAAAGCTGGAGAAAAACGCACTGCTGCCGCTGTAGACGAGAGAGAGAGGCTGGATTTCTTTTTACCGCTATATCTTCCTTTGAATTAAGAAAGCCATCTCAGTTTTTTCTCTTCAACCCTTTACCAAGTCCGCCGTTTTCATTCGCGATACCTTTTTTTTTTACTTGGACCATCTCGCCGTAATAAATAATGCCTTTCAGGTATCCCTAGCAACATCCACTCATTTAAATTCTTGCTTTAGAATTAAAACAAATTAGTGGCGTTAATTGCAGTATGGTTTGTTTTAAAGTTATATTAATTTATGAGCGTCTTTCTTTAGCTCCAAAATTACATCTCAAAATTTTGTAGCGAGTTAAATTTTGACCGATGAATTTAAATTACAGTTAGCGTTATATATAATTAAATACCAAGGAAATTAAATATCAGCGAGAATTTAAGGTGCAAGGGGAAAGGTAGGTATGGAGTACTCTTGTTGCGTAGAAAGAGGTCAAAAAGTGAAGAGGCGCGAGAGAGCAAAGAAGAAGAAGCAAATGAAAGACGAGAGACGTGAGAGAGGATGTGTGAGCAAAGAAATAAGCAAAAGTCTCGTTACTCTTAGTCTTGCTGACACTTGTCTCTGCTTAGCTTTGACTTTATAAATCTCAAATGCAAAGGAAAAAATGACAAGCCTGTCTATTTTTCAGTAGTTGAATTTATTATTTTGTGAATTTATAATCGAGTAGAGCAAACCGATCACCCGAAATTTTATTGGACAAGTACGAAATTGAAATCTCACCTGTGAGTATAAAGGAAGCCAAGACAAGGTGAAATCGCTACATCGTCGCAAGCCGGAAGGTGAGTTATATAGAACTGTTGTAAATCGACGAGAGAGAGAAAGAGAGAGGCAAACGTCAGTGTGGGTGTGAGAAAGTGGTTTCGAATAATATAGAGCCAACAGCAGTGGAAATGCAATAAGGATTCTCATCGAAGTTGTACGTTGCCGAATGCACACACCGATTGCCCTTTGAAATTCTAGATGCAAGCTTTGTTTTTGCAGTGTGTTACATAGAAGCTGCTTCTTGTTTCGAACACGAGATATATAAGGATCGATCGCTTTTTTCGAAACAAAGCCAAGAAAAGTTTTGCAAAAATTGCTTTTTAGATTTGAGAAAATAAGTTTGTTGATTTTTAAAAGTTTAAAACGCAGACTAATGGATATTATTATTATTAGCTATTTATTATGTGTCTACTTGAACAAATAGTTTCAGTAAATAAAATTAATTCGATTGTTGTCTTCAAATTTGCACTGCACAATTAAAGTTCCTAAAATTTTGTAATATTAAATTGTTCCCGACTAAAGCATGTATATATTAGGTATATGACTAGTACTTGTCTAACTCGAAAAAATATTAATTTTCGCGTGCGAGATTGAAAAGGAAAAGGTAGTAGTAGTCGCGCAGAATAAGGCAAACCTCCCCCGCGCGCGTTGGAGTCCCGAATCTATTAGCAAGTCGGCTTATCCCAACTACAATTCCTCGTAATTATACTCCGGAGAGGTCGAAGAATAATGCATGCTAATTCATATCGTCCGGGAACAGCCCAACCGAGAGACGAGCTTCAACTTTAATACTTTGCGAGATGACGCGAGCTTGCGCACCTCCTCACCTTTCCTACCTCTACCTAGCTATTCGCATTGCGAACACAAGTGCTCCTCCTCCTGCTGCTGCGATGACGTCTCTGATTGCTGGAATACATATTTAGAAGTACTGTTTTGTTTTTGAGTTAATGATAAAAGTCCTTGATGATTTAGGATTTATTCCCAAAAGTTATATTTCCTTTTTTTTTTGGTAGCTTTATTGCTTCGAAAGTTTTAATGTTTCCTCTTAGATTTAACGAGATAAAGGAGATAAGTTTAATTACCGAATAAAAATTATTGATCGATCCCTTTGGAATAATTAAAAGAAGAAGAAGAAAAAAATGAATCAAAGAAATTAAATAGGAGAAGCACAGCTGTAGTAGAAATGTAGAATCCGATATCTCGCTATACACAGAGGGATTATCTGAATTTATAGATTCGCATCGCACAAGCAGTAGTAAGAGTATAGTATAGCATCAGCAATCCTCTATCCTTCGTTTCCATCTTTGCGCGCCGCTCAAGGGGGATAAGGATGACAAAGCAGCTGCTGCTGCTGCTGCGGCCTCGCGGCGGCGCGACGCTAATTACTTTTGCGAGATTAATAGCGCGCATCGACTAATCAGGGATAATTAATGCACGCAAGGGAGGGAGGGAGGGCAAGAGGCCGGTGTTGCTACGGCCGATAGCTATCCTTTTGCGTTATCTCCCTGCCTTGCCAAAGCGCATATACGTCTTCGTTCAGGAGAAGAGATATATAAGGTGTATAAGGGACAGATCTACTTAGCGGCGGAACTGATCGGGTTGTTGGAATGACACGGAGTAGACGACGTTTATCGATCTTGGTCTCTTAGTCTACTAATGTAATTTCAAATGTGATTGTGAGAGAGAGAAAGAAAATCAAGGCTGGTCTTTCTTGCGCAGCTCGGCTGTCACGTCAAAATTTTCAAGTGCTGCTGGAGTCAAGGAGTCAGGAGAAGAGTGCCGGCTGTGTAACTTCAGCTTGAGAGAATTAAGCCGAGAGAGAGAGAGAGAGAGAGAGAGAGAGAGAGAGAGAGAGAGAGAGAGATCCCGGTATATTCACAGGAGCCACACCACCGAGTACATAACCCAGTCAATTACCAAAGTTCGGAATTCGCGAGCGAACGAGTGAGTGAGCGAGATGACAGATAGAACCGTAGCTGCTGTAAAGGTTAACGACGGCTTTACGGGATGGTATATAGCTAGTCTGCTGCTTCTACTCGTTTAAATCTAGTGCCTACTCCTTGGAAAGTCTCTCGTCGTCAATCCTGAAGCAATTTCGTAGCCACATACACACCTTTTACTTCCGCGCATTCCGTGTCTCACTTTTGGCATAAAAGAAAGGGAGAAAGCCGGACTTACGCAACGGTGGCGGTAGTACATGCAGCTTTCAAAATGAAGTGTCGGTGACAAACGCATAATGTCCATGAAGTAGTTGACTCTCTCTCTTTCTCTCTCTCACGATAAACAAGAAGTAAACTCGCCGAGCAAGCCGTCTGTAAGAAAACTTAAAACAATGCTGCTGGCAGCTTTTCAGAGAAGAACAGAAGGAGAGAAAGAGAGCAAGAGAAGAAGGAGTAAGAGGGAGTAAGGTGCGTGTGAAAATCAACTTTACTTTATACTATATTCATTCGTACACCTCAAGCGAAATTGCCAGGAGACAAGGAAAAATCGTAATTTCGGTTAGCCACCACCCCCTCTCCCCCCTAGTTTTGCTTTCGTAGAAATTAATTCTTGACTTGCCGCTTAGAACTTGCGTATACACACTGAAACAATAGCTCCTTCACTTTTTTACTATCAAACTTTCTTGACTCTCTTGATTCGCAAAAATAATAGCAACAACTTAGTTTTTCGGCACAACATATTATTAAGTTGACTATATGTGTGAGATAAAATTGTAAAAGCTTGCATTTACGTGTTTAAATAAATCTGCGCATACAACAGACTTGTTGTAGAAGTTCTTTGCTAAATGCCAGTCGGTCAAGTCAGTGAGAGATTCTCTTCTTACTCGCGCATCTTTGGCCTGAGGTATATATGTTGCTTAATTTAACCGCGAGGCCACCGCGTCACTTAATGTCTCCCGCCTATCTTGCCTGGCTATATGCAGACGCGGGATCGAGCAGGGTCTAAAACACTGCACTTCCGCGTCATGTTCTGGATTCTCAAACTTTCTCGCCGCGACGTGAGAGGCAGGTACATAGCATTGGTCGCGGCTTCCACGTGCGCTTTAGCCCACTCGACTACTCGCCAACTTTGCCATCTTAGCCTCATCCTTCTCTTTCTCTCTTTATTTTTACTTTTGCCACCTACTCTTTCAACGCATAAAACTATTGAAATTATTTAAAATTGAGTATTAAAAAAATATTTGAAATAATCCGATCAAAATTATATATTCTAAAATTTTTTATTTCATATACATTTTTTTTTTAATTTTACTGGAATACCAAGTTTATATAACTTGTAGGCATATTTTTTCCTTTGCGGGAGACAATTCGTAACATTTTGTTTTTCTTTCACTAGAATTTTTTCTTTGCTGTCTGACATTGTTTTAAACTTTAAGAATTCAAAGAATTTTTAAGATTGTATTTAACTTGCAAAAAAAAAACAAAAAAAAACTAAAACAAAACTATTAGAGAAAAAAATTTGTTGTGCCTTTTTTAAAACGTTAATTATTTCTCTTAAAAATTCAATATTGAAAGCAAAATGATTTTGAATATTTTTAACTGAATTAAAAAAGCAAGAACATTCTGAGATTACACGTAGAAAAAAAGGACAAAAAAAGGAGAAGAACGAAGCAAAAGAGAAAGGGCAAAAAGACCGGCAGTTGCGGAGAAAAGAAGAGAAGGGTTACAAAAAAAAGAGGTGAATCAAGAGGAAGCATGTGCGAGAAAAGAGGCAAGAAAAGCTGCCGGACCCGGAAGCGGAAGCGCAGGGATAAGAAGCTTGAAAATGCATTTCTGAGCTGGTGGTGGTGGTACTGCTGCTACTGCATAAGAGGGACCACTTTTGCGCTATGCCTGCCGCGAAAAGCGAGTCACAAGGATATAGAAGAGAGAAAAAAAAGAAGGTTAAACCGGTGCTGTAACAGCCTTATGTACTCGTTCGCTAGACGAGATAAGAGAGACGAAGAAAGCGAGATGATATTTTTGCGGTCGTCCCTCTTTTTCTATCCTTTGTACGACTCGAAGTATGAAAAAAATCTTACTCTTCCTCGTTCTCTCTTTCTCAAGGTCGACTTGGGTAGCTTATTAAAGCTCGAGCAAGCTTAAAGGCCTTTGAAGGATGCAGCAGCATGGGAGCATTATATTTTTTAATTTTGTCATCGTAGAGCTTTCAATTGAAATCGTATTAGTGCCAGTATACATATTATGAAGATATTCACGTTAAATGTGAAATAAAACGATATATTGTCAAAAATGTAATAAAATTTTTATTTTTTACTTTATTTTATTTGACATTTTTTTTTTTAATTTATCAAATTTGATTATTACGGTATAAACCTTTTTCAATATAAACAATATTTAAATTTTATAATTTTAATTATTTTTTGAATTAATACAAAAATTTTTTAATATTTTCATGTCAATAGAAAATTAATAAATTTTTAATGAAATATTTCATATAAAATTTTACATGCATTACTCTTGTGCGACTTTCATTCCTTTCATCTTGTTAGTCTATAGTTGTTATTATTATTATTATTTTTTTCATCATAAAATTTTTTTTTCCATTGGAACTTGACATAGAGTACGTTCATGTAATAAAGAGGGGGTTGTAAAAGAGAAATAGAAAAAGAAGAAATAAAAAAAAGAAAAAAATATCAGATACTCTGGTTTTCATATCAAATGAATTTTTTTTCTAGCTTTAGGGTTTCTAAGGGCGGACTGTCTTCGTAGAATGCGATCATTATAGGTATGCACATTTAATGAGTGCACTCAACTGAAGCACAACAAATGCAGCTATACTGTTCGATTATATATTTTTTTTTCGTTATCGATTTTCATATCTTTTGAGCAATAATAAAATGAAAATAACAGGACTCAGTCAAATAATACTTCCCCTGATGGGTATATCATCAAAGAATTTTGTAAATTTATTAACTTACAATCAATCATGTTGAAAAATCTAAAAAAAATTTACTTGAAATATGCAATAAATAGATATAACTTTAAAAATAAAAATGTTAAATTAGTACAAAATTATCTGGTACACCGTGATAATTAAAAATTAATCGCAGCAGACCTCAAAAGGTTGATACGAGTGAAAAATTTAATTTCGCTTCGACTTCAAGCTCTTCCTCAATAATTTGCAAATATAGAGAGGCATAAAGAGTGAGAAAGGGGGCAAGTAACTCCAGCAGCAACATCAAGCAAACGATGAGAAATTAATTTTCACCGCGACTGCAAGCTCGTCTCTCAGGATACATATATTGCAAGGCCACTGCGTAACAGAACCAAAAGGACTCATTTTCTCGGCACATCTGCCTCATTCTCGTCTCGAGCTGTATACGAGCCACAAAGGGAGTGACTTGCCGTGCGAACGAAACTGCTTTTAAATGAGAAGTGGCTCCGTGGCAATAGTCTAGCCACCTCGGAAAAGTAGCCGAAGCCACCGACTCTTTGGGAAAAGCTGTATAGGTATAGCTCGGGCGAGGAATTTTTCAGGCACGCTGCATAGACAAAGGGTATAATATGCCAGTGTTGCTAAAGAAACGGTGTCCAGCTAATGTCCAGCTAATTTTCTCTCTCTATGTTGATGGATTTTTGAAAGCTTGGAAAAGAAAAAATTGAATTCTAGGAAGTTTTTGGATTTGATGTACAATTTCGCAGAAGGTATATAAAAATATTTCAGGCTGACTAGGTAGGGTACATAAAGATGGAAAAAAGGGGTATAGTAGCGGTAGTGGAATTTATCTTTATTCGCATCGAGGCAAGCGAGCAAACAAGCAAGCTATAGAGCTCCCAGCAGTAGCAGCTGCGGTTCGATGAAGTTTAGCCCGATGTGGTGGTAGCAGGGATGCGTGTCCGACCTCCCCTTCTTCCGACGAAGTCGGTTGAAATTCAATTCGCATCGAGTATTGCGGCGACAAAATCAATCGAGTCAAAGCGCCGAGAATGCAATTCTTCCGCTGACCTTTCTCTCTCTCTCTCTCTCTCTCTCTCTCTCTCTCTCTCTCTTTCTATAGTATCCACGTCGTCAGGCATTCTCCCCTCGGTATACCGAAAAATGTCAGATTTTTTGTGGTTTACTAAACCGAGTGACTGTTTCCATTACTACTGCGAATTCAATCGTGTCTTGCTTACCGTATAAGCTGCTTGCCTCCTGTCACTGCGTAACTCTTTTGAAATACACTCCAGCCGTAATTATTTTTATTCTTTTAAGAGTAAAACATTATCGGAATGTTGTCAATTATTGCAGATTTACTAAAAAAATTTATGTCATTGACCATTCTTTGCCATCCCCCTTTGTCCATGTAAGTCTTACAGTTTTAACGACTTACCAATCACAAGTTTCTGTCACCAATCAAGTAGAATTACGTATTTCCTTTACTGGATTGACTTATTCGTTATTCGCGGACATGAGAGCTATGTTGCATTTTCCTCATATCGCGATATACAGGTACGCGTGCGTGACAAAGCTGCGATAAAACATCCAAACGTTAACAAGGACCCCTGCTTCGATAGACTCTCTGCAAGCTCTCCCAAATTGAGTAAGTTTTTTTTTTACTCCCGTCATTTTCTTTTTTTTTTACTTTCTACTCGTCAGAATCCTCGGCTACAATGCACTACTGAATGCATGCGATATTTATATCTGGTCGAATGGAGCTCCTCGTTAAAATTTGACACAGCCACCCATCCTGCTCCTCCTCCTTCTCTATACTTTCTCGTCTCTTCGTTTCTTTTTTTCAGCGCATGGAAACTCAGCACGAATCACAAGAGATAATGAGCACGCGTCCGGCGAATCTTTCTGACCGAAAAAAACAAGTTTTCGAGGATGCTAAATTTTCCACGTGTATGTATGTATTATATCTTGCAACGGGTATAACTATACGAGACTTCCTAGCTGACTTTCACATTTTCTCACTCCCTCCATCCAGCTTCTACATTCGCGCTCCTACTGCGATTTGTCAGAATTTTCATGCAAATAGCCTTTGCGTAAGAAGATGAATACACTTTTCAGACGTGGGTAAGCACATATCTTATGTCTCTTCTGTCTTTACTCTTCCTCCTCTTCTCCATTACTTCTTCCAAGTTTTTTTTTTTGTAACTCAACCATTCTATTACTCTATTCTGCCTTTAAACCTATTCTACAAACGCATACATTATCAAAATTTCAAATTTTTCAAGCAAAATAATGTTCCAACAAATAATTTCAAAATAGTATCCGGAGACGAGCAAGGGCAAAAAAACTTACTTGCATTGAAACAGCTGCTTTTCTACATCATCTGCAATTTACTTTCTATTTAAGGTTGCTCGATACCCTCTTAATTAGGAGAAAACTACCACGGAAACCGAGCGCAGAACAGACTCGGCGAACTTCATACCCTTCCTCCTACCTGTTTTATTATTATTTTTTTCTTTATTTTCAGAGCTCAGTCTGCTGTTTGTTTTTCCCCATAGCACCTACTTCCTCTCATTCACTTTCTCCTTTTCTCTTTCCTCCTTTCTTCCTCTACTCCTCTAAAGAAGTCCATTTTCAACAAGTCTCACTTCAGACGCTCCCGGCAGTGGATACGCCGTTATCTCAGCTCCCTTTAAGGGCTAGAGCTTTTTCGGGAGTAAGAGGCAACACAGTAGCTGTAGCTTTCGCGACACCGGCTTTTATTTCGCGCCCCGACGTAGCAGTTGTGGCTCTCTTGCAGTACACGAGAGAAAAGCTTAGCTTGGCATCGAGCGCAGCTGGTGGTGCTAAGAACCCGAGGGGGAGGTTGTATATAAGTACAAATACAAGTGAGATTGTAACCTGCGTGTCCTGGCATAATTTCCAAGAACCTTTCCATAGTTGCTGTTGTCGTCGTCGTCGCCGTGGCTGTTGTTCTCACACTACTTACGCGCAAGGCAACTACACTCGCAATTATTAGCCACGACTTGCTCGGCGCCAAGTTTCTCGGGCGCTACATTGTTTTTGCACTGAATAACGATCCTCGCACCCTCCTTGCTTCTACCACATTCGACTATACCACTGCTGTTTCATCGAGCAACACGACTCACTGCTTGTTGCACGTATTTTTTTATTTTTTTTTTTTATTCAAAAATGATTAATTTTATAACATAATAACAGGTGTTTTTAAAAATCATTTTTTTTTGCAAAATTTATCTTACATGCTGAATAAGCGAGTGCAATAATTAATCAGTAATATAACGTATAAGAGAAGGTTGGCCTGGATGTATAAGGCGAGTCCGTATCGAAATTCGATCCTATCAAATTTCCACTCGACGAAGAATCTAATCCTTTCATGCCGTTGGTACTCGAAGACAGCGTGAAACTAGAAGAAGAGGCTTCTCGATGTTAGGAAAACGGGGTGAGAGATGCGCTTGAAAAACGAGGAAGCGAGTGACGTTCGATTTGGGATTAGTGAAATCTATTGACATCCGATAGCCGAGTAAGAGAGAGAGTACAAGTTCTCAAAGTATCGGCCGGCTCTTGCGAACTTGGTCCAAAAACTACTCGTGTTGGCTTTATATCAGTGATCCTTTCTCATCGGCCGTCTGCTCAAGGTCCGTCGACTTCCGAGAATTTCATTTTCCGGAAAGTCGAAGATTTCGCGTCTACTTTCTTTGGATTCTCGATGTTGGCCATATTATAACGATGCTCTGCCGTTAATGAATCTCATCGGCAATGAAAATTTGACGAGTGTAAACATTTGAAAACTAATTATTGGTATTTGCTCTTGCAAGTTCTGGTTATATATAGCTAGTATAAACTCAACATCCTTCCTCCCTTGGTATAATTGCCTAAGTATCTGCTGAGCTATCTCTCTCGCTCTCTCTCTCTCTTCTTCACTCATTCGTTTCAACACCGCTCTCGATAAGAGAAATTAAATTGGACCATCGAAATGAAACTTCAATACTGAAATTCCGAGCGGATCTTTCTATTGCTAGGTGGCAAACTGAACTACGTCACGTACTCCATTATTCCGAATAAACTTTTATTCGATTTTTGGAATGAGACAATATTGAGTTAATAATTAAAATCTTATTAATTATCAGTTTGAAAAGTATATTGAGAAATAATAAACAATATTCTGTATCTTTTTATTTTTAACTAGTTTAAATATTATACGACGTTGTGACATTTTTTCACAGTTAATAAAATAATAATAAAAAGAATAATAATAATAATAATAACAATAATAATAATGAACAAAACTAGCTGCAGCAGATTGAATGTACCGAGGTAGAAAAAAAAAAAAAACTCGTTAAAAGTTCTATGCTCAATGCCTGCTTTTAACAAACTTTTTTGTCCGCCTCGCTTAAAGCTTTTTAACTTATATATCACACCATAACCTGGTTAAAAGCAGCTTTAATCCAGTCTGACTCATAAGCCTTTGTTCGAGGGCCACAAGCCGCTTGTCATTTAGCCCCGTCGCATTAAACAGATATATCCAGTAGCGGTTTGTAAAATGAGTTGTTGTAAAGCCCAGAAGTATTAAAGTCACAAAGGAAAAATGAAGAGAAAATATTTTTTTTTCTTTTTAATAAAACGCGTGTGCTTACATATTTTTAAAATTAAATCATTGAAAGGGTTACTTACTTGACAGGCATTATAACAGACGTAAATGAAATGTTGATAGAGACTGTATCATTGGAGCTGATGTGGTAGCGACACCTCGAATTTGGTGGATACAGTCCTGGATATCCTGGGCTTGCTAAAACACAACCCTTGTGACAGTGGTGTTCTTCATAAATCCAATCACATTCTGAAATCGAATCAGACATTTACAAAAATTTAATTTTTTAATTTTTATTGCTATTTAAAATATAAACAAAAATATTTCAATGATATTATTCATCAAAATAACGTTAAGTTATTCCAAATAAATTTCTAAAGAAGAGATATTTTTATGTGGCTTGAAATAAAAGAAATAAAAAAAAATAATGTAATGTAAAACTGAAAGCCAAGTCGTGTGGCATCATAAAACTATAGCCAATCTCATTCTCACTGTAAAAGCAGAGGAAAAAGTCCGATGTAATAGAAAATGCAAATTAGGTGAAAGAGAGAAAAGGGTAAAAGATAGGGAGATAGCTCGGCAATGCTAAAAATCACATTCGTCATTTACGCGACAAAAAAAGTAAACGAAGGATCCTCGCAGCTTGCAGCCAGAAAGAGGAGGGGAAGGGGGGAAAAGCTCACGTTGTCGGCGATAAAAGCTTTTCCGCGGCGCATAAAACGAAATTACACCGCCGAGCGTCGTTATGCGGAAAGCCAATGGAAGGATGTGGAACAAGCAGCTTTGAATCAGTCGGCATATTTGGCTCTCGGACGTGCACCGCTAAAAAATCTCAATGCCAGATGCAAATCAGACCGAATACGCGTTTGACGAATAAGTCAAAAGTAGGGCCGGCACTTTTGATGAAACGAACACGAACTATACACACACACATACTCGAACAAGTAAAGTGAAGATACGCTAAAGAGTCATTACGTATGTAAATCATAGAAAAGTCCTAATACGTTAGTTTTGCATTTTTTCATTTTCCCTTTTGTCTCTTTTCAATTATATATTTTTTTACTCACGATTCAATGGCTTTTTGAGAATTATCTTTTTTCATTATATCAACTAAGGAGGTCGTTTATTATTTCAAGCATTTCGATATCAAGAGAAATAATTATTAAAAAATTCAAACATTAAGTTACAGATGCTGCAAAAAACAAAGATATTAAAAAAAAAACAAACAAAAAAGAACCAAAGGATAACGTTATACGTTTCTGGCAGCTTATATTTCTATTCCAGCATCCATTATTCATACAATATTCTTTTTTTTTTCTCGCACACTTCAATTCATTTCCATCCGTCTGCGCTCGTTAACAATGATCCAAGGACGACGACTAGCTATCAAAATGTCTTTCAGACTCGCCAGTCTGAATCTCTGACGTTCCAGCCGTGAAAAGCACGAAAAAAAACATATCCAGCACTGATATTTTTCATGCCGTTAGATCTCGCGTGTATTTGGGGCTTATGCGAGGCAAAAATACTGGATGAAAATGTCGAAATCACCGGTGAAACATACATTTTTTTTTAAAAGCTTAACTTGACAGATGGAGAAAAATTTTAAATATACTCGACGAAAAAAAGAGCCAGCAGCTTTCTCTTTTCTTTGTTTCTCGCTTATTTTTTATTTTATACTTTTTTAAACCACAATTCAAGAGGTAAAAAACAAGCGTAAGGGCAGCGAGCCGTTAATAACATTGTTTAGCCATGCTAAACCGTGTATGAGGAGGCGAGGCAAACGGTGCCAACTATGGGTCACGGTACCCACGTATTGCGAGCGCGACGCGGGGAAGCAC